>CM056196.1:140149417-140234417 GCA_029692085.1 Gymnothorax javanicus | reverse complement strand
CCATAAGTATCTCACATTAGATAAAGGGTAGGATTATGGGCAATGTAGGCAGGGACTAAAGGGGCCACAGGCCACAGAGGGAGGCGGGGCTGTGAAATCTTGCAGAGCGATAATCCCAGTGCTGCTTGTTGGCGTGTGAGTGTGTGAGGTTTGGGCTAATCGGATTGGGGGATGTGTGTCAGATGCGGGTTTGGGGGAGTGTTTAGAGTCGATCTATGGGGTCAGCTTGACTTATGCACTGCGGTCAACGTTGCTAAGCCTTTGATGTGGGAGTTTATACAGGGCGGATTGCGTTGTTGGAGAACCCCTGTTCGTATGAGCAGGTGAAGCTCTGTTTAATAGAAGGGTGTGGCTCAGCAATGATCAAATTTGATTCCTGAAAACATATCTAGCCCTGTTTTATCTTTTCTCCCCAGTTATTAACTACAAAGTTGTCGATGCTGATTGTCTTTGCACCGACTCTTTGTTACAGAGACAGTGGGGAAGCCTCTTTTTCTGCGCACTGGTGATTTTGTTGCTAATGAGATTCTGTAGTTTGTTGAAACTTTAGCGCTCTCTGCTGGTGAGGAATGGTAAAACGAGTGTGTGGTTCAGAAGTGTGGATGTATGAAGAAAGAGGTAGAGAATAGAGACTTTTGCTGGATGAGGCTCTGGCCTTTTTCCAATTCAAACTGACTCATTAGGCCTGATATATCTTTGAATCACATGACCTGCTGAATCCATTACCTGTGTGTTTTGTGAGTGTGTTTGTGTGTGTATGTTTCAGATGGGCAGTTGTGTTTTTGTAAGCGTTTATGTTCATGAGTGACTGCATGTACTGTATGTTTCTGTATATAAATATGCAAGTGTTTGTGTGTATTTGTATCTAGCAGGTAGTTGTTTGTGTGTGTGTGTCTCTGAAAGTTGATGGTATGTATGTGTGTGCATTTCTATGCATGTGTGTATTTTTGTGTTTGTGTTTCAGCCAGGTGATAGTGTTCTTATACTTGCTATACGATGAGGATTAGAGAATATTTATTTTTCCTTCAGAGTGGGAACATTATTGGGAAGTGAGGATATTTTTGCCTCTCCTCACAACTACAAAGACAAATTGTGACTTATTAGTTAAGGTTAGGAGTAAGGTTAGAATTAGGAACAGGTTAAGGTTAGGGTAAGGGTTTGGGTTAGGCATGTGGTGCTTATTGTTAAGATTAGGGAAAGGCTGTAGAGACACACAAAGAATGAATGGAAGTCAATGTAATGTCCTCACAAGGATATGAGTACATGGATGTGTGTGTGTGTGTGTGTGTGTGTGTGTGTGTGTTTGGTCGTATGTGTGTTGTAGACAGGTAATAGTGTGTGTTTTTCCTCATAGGGCCACCAGTAATCAGAAGGTGAGAGAGACTGTGGCTCTGGAGCTCAGCTTTGTGAACTCAAACCTGCAGCTGCTCAAAGAGGAACTGGAGGAGCTCAACAGCAACATGGAGGTGTACCAGACCGACAGGTAACTCTCTGAGTCACTGAATCACTGAATCACTCACTCAGCAGCAACATGGAGGTGTACCAGACCGACAGGTAACTCTCTGTGTCACTGAATCATTGAATCACTCACTCAGCAGCAACATGGAGGTGTACCAGACCGACAGGTAACTCACTGAGTCACTGAATCACTCACTCAACAGCAACATGGAGGTGTACCAGACCGACAGGTAACTCTCTGAGTCACTGAATCACTGAATCACTCACTCAGCAGCAACATGGAGGTGTACCAGACCGACAGGTAACTCTCTGAGTCACTCAATCATTGAATCACTCACTCAGCAGCAACATGGAGGTGTACCAGACTGACAGGTAACTCACAGAGTCACTGAATCACTGAATCACTCACTCAACTGCAACATGGAGGTGTACCAGACCGACAGGTAACTCTCTGAGTCACTGAATCACTCACTCAGCAGCAACATGGAGGTGTACCAGACCGACAAGTAACTCACTGAGTCACTGAATCACTGAATCACTCACTCAACAGCAACATGGAGGTGTACCAGACCGACAGGTAACTCTCTGAGTCACTGATTCACTGAATTACTCACTCAACAGCAACATGGAGGTGTACCAGACAGACAGGTAACTCTCTGAGTCACTGAATCACTCACTCAGCAGCAACATGGAGGTGTACCAGACCGACAGGTAACTCTCTTAGTCACTGAATCATTGAATCACTCACTCAGCAGCAACATGGAGGTGTACCAGACTGACAGTTAATTCTCAGAGTCACTGAATCACCAAAACACTCACTCAACAGCAATAAGGAGGTGTTCCAGATCCATAGGTATTTCTCTGAGCCACTATATTACAGAATCACTCACTCAGCAGCAACATGGAGGTGTATTAGACCGACGGGAAACTCTCTGAGTCACTGAATCCCCAAATCACTCACTCAGCAGTAGCATGGAGCTGTACCAGACTGACAGGTAATTCTCTGAGTCACTGAATCACTCACTCAGCAGCAATGTGTAGCTGTACAAGACCTTCAAGTAACTCTCTGAGTCACTGAATCACCGAAACACTCACTAAACAGAAACATGGAGGTGTACCTGACCGACAGGTAATTCTCTGAGTCACTGAGTCTCTCAATCACCAGCGATATTGAGGTGTACCATGCCGACAGGTAACTCTCTTAGTCACTGAGTCACCAAATCACTCACTCAACAGCAAGATGGAGGTGTACCAGTCTGACAGGTAACTCTCTGACTTATTGAATCACCAAATCACTCACTCAACAGCTACACGGAGTTGTATCAGATCGACAGGTAACTGTTAGTCACTGAATCACTCACTGAACATTAACAAGGCGGCGTACCAGACCAACAAGCAAATCTCTGAGGTTCTGAATCACCGAATCATTCAGTCAACAGCAACATGTAGGCGTACCAGACCGACAGGTAACTCTCTGAGTCTCTGAATCACTGAATCACTCACTTAACAGCAACATGGAGGTGTACCAGACTGAGAGGTAACTCTCTGAGGCACTGAATCACTGAATCACTCACTCAGCAGCAACATGGAGGTGTACCAGACTGAGAGGTAACTCTCTGAGGCACTGAATCACTGAATCACTCACTCAGCAGCAACATGGAGGTGTACCAGACTGAGAGGTAACTCTCTGAGGCACTGAATCACTGAATCACTCACTCAGCAGCAACATGGAGGTGTACCAGACTGAGAGGTAACTCTCTGAGGCACTGAATCACTCACTCAGCAGCAACATGGAGGTGTACCAGACTGAGAGGTAACTCTCTGAGGCACTGAATCACTGAATTACACAAGTTCAGAGTTTTGTTCGAATTACTCACACAACTGCGACTTGGAGGTATATTAGACTGAATGGTGAGACTCATTGAATCTCTCACTCTAAGAGTAATTCATTCATGTATTTATTCTCTGACTCATTAACAATTATATGGAGCTGTATCTAACTGTTTAGACACACTGACTTACTAACTCACTCCACAGCAATACAGAAGTGCAGTAGAACAGACTCACTGGTAAGACTCACTAGCTGACTCACTAAGTGACTTGCTTTGCTCTGACAGCTGGTATGTGTGTGTGTGTGTGTGTGTGTACATCCCCCAGTGAGGCAGTTAACGTTCCCATGATCCCATTGGGCCTGAAGGAGACTAAGGAAGTGGACCTCTCTCTTCCAATAAAGGTGAGCTGCCTTCTTCCTGTATGCCACCACTTTACCCCTCCCAGCAGTGCTCTGATTGGTGCATGTGCTGCCCCGCCCACAGGACTTCATCTGTGAGCACTATGGAGAGGATGGCGCGCAATATGAGGACGAGATCAGGGAGTTCTTGGACTTACGACAGGTGAGCCTGTTTGGGGGTGTTGTGTGTGTGTGTGTGTGTGTGTGTGTGTGTGTGTGTGTGTGCGTGTGTGTGTTCTTGCACTTGCAACATAGTGAGGACCAGAACTCTTCTTTTAATCAGCTGAGTTGTTACATATTCATTCATTTAAGGTTAGGGTTAAGGTGAGGGCTTGGTTAAGGTAAGGGTAAAGATTTGGTTTAGGCATGTGTTGGTAAGGGTTAAAGTTGGGAAAAGGCTGTAGAGATGCACCGAGAATAAATGCAAGTCAATTTAATGTCCTCACAAGAACAGAAGTACTAGGGTGTGCGTACGTGTTATTTATCTATTTAACCTTTATTTATGTGTGGTTAAGTGTGTGAGGGTGCATCTGTATACATGTATCCATTCATTTCCAGTACCTGTGTGTGCAAATCCACGTGCCTCTTATGCCTGTGCATTCTGACTTATTAAAGGGCTTTGCTGTGCTAAAATAATTTCCTCCTAATTTTCTTTGCTGCACATTTAAAAGCTGATTATCGGCCTTCTTCAATATCTAGCTGATTGAATCGAAAGTTCTTGTGTGTGTGTGTGTGTGTGTGTGTGTGTGTGTGTGCGCGTCATAAGGCGATGCGCACCCCCAGTAGAAACGAGGCAGGACTCGAGTTGCTGATGGAGTACTATAATCAGCTCTACTTCCTGGATCACCGCTTCTTTCTGCCCAATAGGACGCTTGGGGTTCACTTCCACTGGTGAGTCTGGCACCGTCCCCTTTGCTACACACGCACACACAGCAGATACTCTCGCACACAGTTACCCACACACAGGCTGGTTAATATGAGTTTCATTACTTTAATATTATGCCGGCTGACGTATTTGAACTAGAGCCTGTGAATTTGAACACACACACTCACACAAGGAGACACTCTAACACCCTCACACCTTGCTTCAGAATCGTTGCTCTAAGTACCTGGTGAGTGGAGGAAGGTCATTGGTTTGAATCCGGACCGGGCCTTTCTGTGTGGAGTTTGCATGTTCTGCCTGTGTCGCGTGGGTTTTCCACAACTTGGATGTTTTAATCAGTTTTAATGGACCTTAATTGAACTTAATTACCGCTTTATTTTATTATTACTTTATTTTATTATTAATTAGCTAGCCAGCGGAGGATGGGCTTCCCCACTATAGCCATGGTTCCTCCTGAGGTTTCTTCCCACTGGGGAATTTTTTCTCACCACTAATTGAGGATTTTTCTCCCTACTGGGAGTTTTTTTTTTTTTTTGCCTCAGTTGCTATAATGGGGATGAGGCTGGGCACTGCCCCTTTTATTATTTATTTATTTATTCATTTATTTATTTTCTCACAGTGAAGCGTCTATGTGACAGTCTCTCTGAGAAAAGCAACACACAAATAAAATTGAATTGAAGTGAATGGTTTCGTCCGGGTCCTCCAGTTTCCTCCCACAGTCCAAAGACATGCACATCAGGCTAATTGAAGACACTCAATTGCCCAGAGGTATGAGTGTGAGAGTAAATGGTGTGTGCACCCTGCGATTGGCGAGCTGTCCAGGGCGGGTCCCTGCTTTTCGCCCAGAGTCGGCTGGGATAGGCTCCAGCTCCCCCGACCTTTGAGAAGGAAGAACGGTTTAGATGATGGATGAAAAAATTAGATGTAGTAGATTTAGAAACAGTCTTTGATAAAGGTCATTACTTCATGCATTACAAGACTTAAGCGCGAAGACAGCTCGAGCGAGTTGTCAACAGCGCGCTAGTGAGAAATGGCGACGGGTATAAGCCAAGATTTGGCAACAGCCATACAGATGGCTGTTTCCTTAGGTGTATGGGCAGCTATATTTTTTTTCCGTACCGTTAATGCGTCGCTACTCTGGAAATCTGGCCCCCCCAATTCACTTTCGTCCCATAATCGCGTCAATTTGCGCCTTGATTACGCCGACAAAATAAGGCTACAGTTTGCATACTGTCTTACTCGCTAGCGAGCTGGTTGGCTATCTAGCTAGCAAACTAAAGTGATATCGAACTGTATAATGTTATAGCTAGCGCGCCAATGTATTTGGCTACATAGCCAACCAGACGGTGCAACTTTGCCTGAGGCAAGTGACACGCTTGTATACTGCATCAGGCAATGTTGCACCGTGTGGGGATGGTTTTTGCTGCGTAACTTCCTCGCGTAGCAGTGCAGCAGGGTATCTAGCATGCTAGATATTTTCGCGTCACGCGAGGAAGTTACTCACCGTGTGGGGGCTACCTGCTGCAATGTTACAATGTGCTCGACCAATCACAACGGCAGACCCGTCATATGATGTGCAGATGAGTCACATGATACATAAAAATGTCGGCATCCTCTGAAACTGTAACAAACATCCTGGCCAAGGATTTAGCATGGGCGCCGCCATTTTCTGTATCATGTGACTCGTCTGCACATCATATGACAGGTCTGCACGTTGTGATTGGTCGAGCACGTGCAACATTGCAGCAGGTAGCCCCCACACGGTGAGTAACTTCGGCACTCCTATTTTTTCCAATAATGCCCAACTGCAGCCGTTGGTAAATTACAAACCACGCCCCCTACAAACCGCACGGGTACAGTAGAAACCACGCCTCCTACAAAACACGCCCCCTACAAAAGGGTTGGGGTTAGGGCATGGAGGTAATATAATAGAACTGGAGAGAGCGAGGAAGTACCACCCCTATTACTTTCAATGGGAGATGCTAGGCTAGCTACCTCAGCCCAGGAAGTGCGGAATTGACCGACGCCATCTGTAAAAATGGCGTTCCATGGGTGCTTATTTCCGGCACCATTTCATAAGATTGCCAATCTAATTACACAGAACAAATGGCCAAGAAAGTGTGTCGTCTGTGCGGATTGGCGAATGTTTTCGAGGGGAAATGACGAGCAACGCTGTTAATCCGGAACACGCACACACTTTTCACTCAATAGGATAAAAAGTACAACTCTAATCCTCGACTCAACAGCAGTCTTGCAGAGCGCTAATAGATGCAGGGCTACGTCTATTTATAACTTACAGGACACACGGCTGTTCCGCATTTAAAATGACTGTTTTACCTCCACGTAGCACACGTAGAGGTCTGCTATTAATTAATGTCTTCACTGGTCAAAATAATCAGCCACTTTGCTTGCCTTTTTATATAGCATGACACAATCAATTTATTCATTCGTTCATTCATATTTATTTTCCCATATATAGCCTAATGTAATAACATACAGGCCAAAATACGATAGCTTTTACACTAATCCCAGCAGCGAGTGTAATTTGTCTCCTTCCTGAAATAAAGTGAAATAGTTTGGCAACACTGATGCGCGAGGCCACTGCTGCTCGTGCCCGCCGACACCAAACTCGTGCACGAGCTGTCATCAAGCTCTAAGTATCAGTTCTTATTTTATTGGCCCTCTTGAAAACATCGAACAGTTGCATCAGACAAAGAGCAAAATAATGAAGGATTACCGAATACATTTTTTTTTGTTTTGTTTTCGCTTTATTTGGCAAGAAAAAAATGTGCACTTTTCAATTGGTGTCTATGGAGCTGCTGCGTCGTTGGCCACAAAATTGGCTCAGTGGGAAACGAGGAAGCAGGAAGCTAACATGCTAACTGGCTGAAGCAAAGGTACTTCCTCGTTCTCTCTGGTTCTATTATATATCTCTACTAGCAAATGCATGCTCGGATTTGTAGCAAAAGATCAGCTTGGCTTTACTTCTATGATACTTCGGGCATGTGCACATATTCATATTGTTATGTACAGATGAACGGTGGCGTTGTGTAGCCGATGCAAGCATTTCGCTAGCGAATGCGGTGAACTTAGCCGGGGTGTTCATAGTTAATGTCATAATGTGCTGGGATTTGTAGCGAAAGATCACCTTGGCTTTTGAGTTCGCTCCAGACTGACTGAAGCCAGCACTGCAAACTTGGGGTCCGGCTGTTTGAAACGAAGCAAGGCTGAATCGAGCCTGTGTGAAGCGAAGAGAAATGATAAGGCCACCGTTCATCTCACAGTAACATAATGATGTACGATGAGTGACGTACGTTGTTGCGCTACGCACTGCTGACAGAGGGAGACAGACACATCACTCAAATAGTAGTAGTGATGTGCATTTATCTCTGAAGTATTGAAATAAGAGCATTAAAGTGATTGCATGTGAGTCTGGAAGCTCATGCCCTTGTAGAAAATTATCCAGCTAAGTTGCTCTGCAAGTTGATGCCATGCGGCAGCAGTGTTGTAACACTGAAAAATACTACATTCCACCTTCCACCCCTGACCTCTGACCTGGTGTGCCGCAGGTATGACTCCTTGACGGGGGTACCCTCCTGCCAGCGATCGCTGGCGTTCGAGAAGGGGAGCGTGCTGTTCAATATCGGGGCGCTCTACACCCAGATCGGGGCACGACACGACCGCTCCAGTGTCCACGGCATCGACTGCGCCATCGATGCCTTCCAGAATGCTGCTGGTGAGGGCCACCAGGGGGCGCTAGAGGGAGGGGGGTGGGCCTGTCCACTGCCATTAAAGGGTTTGGGAACAGTGGTACAGCTCTCTTGTTTTGGCTCAGAACTCCAACACATTGGATATGGAATTAAACAAGGAAAGTAAGGTTAATATGCAAACAGTCAGTTTTCCTTTGTGGTGCTAACATACATACGGAGTGATCTTTGCAAGAATTACTCTATCATAAACAGTCACAGCCTTTGATTTTAGGGGAGGAAAAAGAATTGGAAATATTAAGATAACCTTTACTAAAGTCATTATGTAAAACAAAATTGCAAGTCTTAAACAATAAAGTCACCATGAATTTTTAATTTTTAACTGCCCAAAATCTGTCACACAAAGACCATCAGAATGAGGTGGCTTTTCTACCAGAACAAGAAAATTGTCATTATCCTGAAATTTTTGATGGGCTGCATAAATTATGAAGACTGGGCAGAGGAATTGCAAAATGCTTAAAATCTTGAAGCATGTATTTGCATGTACACCCTTAGAGATTAGATTCAGGGTTTACTTATTCATGTTACATCTACTAGTCCCACTCAACTGTGTTAAGGTACTTTTAAGAAGCTTGATTCTTGGAAATTTCGCTCAAGTCACTGAACTCAGCTGCGTGAGATTGGTCCTCGGTGAATCCAGCCTGTGGCGGTTGCTGGGCAGAAAACGGGTGGAGCCTGGCTGTAAAACATCCCTTTTAAGTGATGATTAGTCTTCACCTGTTTTCAGAAATTTATGGTCATTCGTAAGTTTTCCAGTGACATAAATAATCCATTGGCGGTTGAACTCACAGCTTTCTTTTCAATGCTATATCAGGGTGATTAAACTATAAATTCAACTAATTAAAAAAATTACTAGCCTTAAGTTATGTTTTATGTAAAAGATTAACTGCTCTGGATCTTCCGCTTTTACTTTTGGCACGTTCTGGAATGCAGGCTGTTAAACCTGAACTTCATGATTTGTTTGAATGAAAAGCAAGAAAACAAAGATTGAAGCATTTTTTTTCTCGTCTTACCTTAACGAGAGAATTGGCTCCACCTGATGGTGTTGAATGTACTGGAAGTTAATTAAGGATACTGATTGAAACTGGTCGAGATATTAAACATCAGTTTTAAAGGATGTTGTAAATGCTCCCCTTTTTGCTTAACAATCTCTATTGAATCTACAATTTTTTGGTGTTGTACCCGTATGGTGTGTTTATTTGTATTTGAGTTTTTTCATGCGCGTCTTTTCGTGCGTGCCTGTGCGTGTTTGTGTCTGTGTGATTTCTGTGTGTGTGTGTGTGTGTGTGTGTGTGCATTTGTGTTCCTGTGCATGAGTGTGTCTCTGTGTGTGGGTATGTTTATGCATGTCTGTGTGTGTGTGTGTGTGTGTGTGTGTGTGTGTGTGCATTTGTGTGCCTGTGCATGAGTGTGTCTCTGTGTGTGGGTATGTTTATGCATGTCTGTGTGTGTGTGTGGGTATGTGTTTGTGTGTGTCCTGTGTGTGTTGCAGGTGCGTTTAGCTACTTGAAGGAGAACTTCTGGCACGCGCCCAGTCTTGACATGAGCAGCGCGTCTCTGTGCATGCTGGTGCGGCTGATGGTGGCCCAGGTGCAGGAGTGTGTGTTTGAGAGAGCTCTGCTGCTGCAGGACGCCATGTTCACCTCCCTCCTGCAGGTGGCGCAAGAGGCCGCACGGGTGAGAACGCACTCATGTCTCAGTCTCCACCTGTTGCTGTATTAATGTGTGTGTGAGTGCCTGTTTTAACATGTATTAAATGTGTACTGGTGTGTTTATATATATATATATATATATATATATATATATATATATATATATATTTATGAATTGGTAATGTATGTTATTGCCTGCATACAGTAAAAACGGCCTGCCAATATATCTTGTTTTGGCCGACCTGTATTGGCGAGTTCAGCTCGTGCACAAGTAACCATTGGCAACTGTGGCATTCGCTCTCTTCAGAGAAGCAGACGACAGTCGCGGACCTAACATGTAGCTCTTTAATGAGTCTTAAAGTCGCGTACTTCGGAAGTCATAGTCATAATATTGTCATGATAGCACAACATACGTAACCAATTAATAAAAATATTCTAAATTGCTTATTTTCGGCCTGCAGCCTCGGGCCAATATGGCGACCCTCAGGCCAATACCAAGGCAATACGGAAATAAGCAATTAATAACATATATATATATATATATATATATATATATATATGTGTGTGTGTGTGTGTGTGTGTGTGTGTGTGGGTGCGTGTGTGTGTGTGTGTCTTTATGTGTTTGTATGTGTGCATTGAGGTGACAGTCGTCATCTTCATGGGTGTGTATTTTATATATATATCTATACACAACCCCTATTCCAAAATAGTTGGGACGAAGTGTAAATTGTGAGTAAAATCAAAATGCAATGACTTTCAGATCACATGAGCTGATATGTTATTCACAATAGAACATAGATAACATTTCAAATGTTGAAACTGAGACATTTTACATTTTTATCCACAAAATGAGCTCATTTCAAATTTTCTGGCTGCAACAGGTCTCAAAAAAGTTGAGACCTATATATTAAGCAATTAATATATAAGAGAATCAGCTGAAAGAACATTTAGCAAGTAATTAAGTTAACTGGCATCTGGTGTGTAACATGATTGGCTATAAAAGGGATGTCTTAGAGAGTCTCTCAGAAGTAAAGATGGCCAGAGGCTCTCCAACCTGTGAAGGCTTGCGTAAAAAAACTGTGGAATACTTTTAAAACAATTCCTCAACGTCAAATTGCAAAGGCTTTGAAGGTCTCATCATCGACAGTGCATAACATCATCAAAAGATTCAGAGAAACTGGAAAAATCTTTGTGCGTACAGTGATCAGATTAAGGAAAAAAACTTGATTGGCATTTTTTGCGAATCATTATATCAATTGATTAGCAATTGTTGAGCACATCTGAAAAATGATTAGGAAAAATTTGAAAACAGTATATCAGATTTGAAATGACAAAAGGACTTTTTTATTCTTTCCTTATGACAAATTATAATCACAATAGAAATACAACTCCACTCTGAAAGCAAAACAAATCATTTCCAAAAGGCCCCAATTTTACCTTGAACAATCATAATTTAATACAGCACACTTTTGTTTCCTGATGAAATTTCTGTAAACTAGTTGTAACCTGCAGTACAGCTGTCTTATCTATACCTTACTGTAGCACAGGGCTATTCAACCGTGTCCAGAAAGGTCTGGTGTGGGTGCAGCTTTCATTCCAACCGAGCAGTTACACACCTGACACCACTAGTCAACCCTAAGAGTCTTTGCTAATGAGCTTGATTAGTAGTATCAGGTGTGTAAGCACTTGGTTGGAATGAAAGCCTGCGCCCAGCCCGGCCCTTGCAGGATAATGTTGAATAGCCCTGCTGTAGCATAATGTTGTTTAACACCTGATCAGAGATGTGAAAGGATCCATTCCCATTAAAATCCAGTCACACAGGCACTCTCCAACTCAGTCACATTTAGACATCACAAAAATCATGTATTTGAATGATCAGAGATCATTGTGCATGTTTCAGGAGGCCGGCAAACTCGCGATTCCCAAAGCCACATAGCAGTGGGACATGTTTTTATGACTTTGATCGGCTTACCATGATGTTTGGGTGGCTGGAGGAACATTGGGGTGTGTAAAAACATGAAGCGTACATCCAGTCAAGGCGATTCAGAGTTAAAGCCAAAAGTGGAGATCTGATCCGTAATTATTTCCATTAGAGCAAAAACCAATTCACATTGCTTTAGTATAACGATGATTACAAAGATTCCCCTTAACTAGCGTCAGCTAGATAGGAAGATGGCTAGCTTTATAATCTGAAGAAGTAACGTAATACGCAATGGCATGCGTAACAAGATAATGCAGCTAAAACTAATGTTGAAATAACACGTCTCAGACCTGAACTGTCTGTTTGCTCTTTCGGTGAAATAAGATGGTAATCAATGTTAAAAGAGATCGTCTGCGTGCGATAGCGTTGAAAGTGACAAATCAGAGCAATAAAAACTCCTCCAATAGGCATCGTAACTGCCGTAGGTTCACTTGCCAGCTAGCTGTACCTTATGGCTCAGTCCCACTGGGGATTTAGCATTTTGCGATGGTCGCCGATGGGGAAATTTGGAAAAGTTTGGCGATGCCTTACGATTGTGCGTGACAAAATGGTCAAAAAAGTGGAGCAGTCCCATTATAATTTGCTCTTGGGATTGTTCGCCGAAGGAGGGGATGACAGTCATTGTGCGATAAATTGGCGACAGTCACCGATGATCGGGCGTTGTTTCGGGGACCATCACTAAGAATGTTCGCCCGACTGCTGGCGACATATCGGCAAATGTTCTGCGATGTTTGCCGAAGGTTCGCCGAATATTCGGCAATAGTTCGGCGAGGGTCGCCGACACTTTTTCAGTTTTGAAAGTGTGGCGCATTGTTCACCGATGCAGCGCATATATTCGCCGACCGTCGGCAAACATTCGGCCGAACATTCTGCGACAACTTTTGAGATTTAAAACGTCGCGAATGGTTCGCAGAACAAAATTCAAAGCAGGCTTTGAAATTTTTTCGGCTTTGCGATCCACTCGTGATCCATTGCGATGGCTAGAATTTGCCTGTGACACTCGAACGCGTCGCCAAGACATTCTGCATATGTTCGGCAAATGTGTTTGCGATGCATTGCGATTCTCACTTTTTCCACCGGGAATGCCTCGCAAACCATCGCAATCCCCAGTGGGACCTAGGCATAAGCGATTGCTTTTGAACTAGCTAGCAAACTAGCTAAAGTCCCTTAAATGTAAAAGTTCAGTTGGGTTGGACGAAACTGCCGCGAAACCTCAGATAAGTTCATGCCTATGACAGCTGGCAAAGTTAGTAAAGTTGGGACAAGAAACAGATCATATCGCCTAAATATGATGATCATTTACAAAGATTTTCCTTAGCTAACGTTAGTCAGTTTACTAGCCAACTAGGTGGCTCTATCCAAACAGCAGCGTAATTTAATACGTGATGGCTCACATAGCAGAGTCTGGCCGTCATGATCAAAGATGATAGAGTGTATGAGCATACGAAAGCCTCCCGAGTCTCAAGTGCATGCATGCGCTCCCCAGAAGCTGATTGGTTGGTATGCAAATAAGGAATATCATTTTCCAGCCAATCAAAGTCATTAAAACTTCTCCATTGCTGTGTGGCTTGGGAACTCGGAAGTTCGCAGGCCAGTGAGTCGGGATTCATGAAATATCATTGAGAATTTTTGAATTGCATTTTTTTGCGAGGGGATTGTTATGTTGATTAGCATTTTGTCAAAACTGCTGAAATTTGATTCGCATTTTGCGATGCGAATCCGCCTAATCTGATCACTGGCGTAAGGGACAAGGCCAAAGACCTTTACTGGATGCCCGTGATCTTTGGGCCCTCAGACGCCACTGCATCACTCACCGGCATGATTCTGTCATTGACATTACTAAATGGGCCCAGGAATACTTCAAAAAACCACTGTCAGTAAACACAGTCCGCCGTGCCATCCACAGATGCCACCTAAAACTCTATCATGCAAAAAGGAAGCCATTGTTGAGCATGATCCAGAAGTGCTGCTGTGTTCTGTGGGCCAAGGCTCATTTAAAATGGACTGTGGCAAAGTGGCAAAGTGTCCTGTGGTCAGACGAGTCCAAATTTGACATTCTTGTCGGAAATAATGGGCGTCGTGGCCTTCGGGCTAAAGAGGAGAAAGACCACCCCCCTGTTATCAGCATTCAGTTCAAAAGCCAGCATCTCTGATGGTATGGGGATGCATTAATGCATATGGTGTGGGACACTTGCATGTTTTAAAAAGCACCATTAATGCTGAAGGGTATATAAAGGTTTTAGAGCAACATATGCTCCCCTCCAGACAACGTCTATTCCAGGGAAGGCCTTGTGTATTTCAGCAGGACAATGCAAAACCACATACTGCAGCTATTACAACAGCATGGCTTCGTAGTAGAAGAGTCCGTGTGCTGAACTGGCCGCCTGCAGTCCTAATCTTTCACTGATTCAGAACATTTGTCGCATAATTAAATGAAAAGTCCGTCAAAGGAGACCCAAAACTCTCCAGCAGCTGCAAGCCTGAGTGGGTTCAAATTTCAATGGCTAAACTCAAGAAACTTGTCTCCTCAATGCCCAGACGCCTCCACTTTGTGTTAAAAAGAAGAGAGGATGCTACATCATGGTAAACAGGCCCCTGTCCCAACTTTTTTGAGACCTGTATCAGCCATCAAATTTGAAATGAGCTCATTTTGTGAATAAAATTGTAAAATTTCTCAGTTTCAACATTTGCTATGTTATCTCTGTTCTATTGTGAATAAAATATTGGCTGGTGTGATTTGAAAGTCATTGCGTTTTGATTTTATTCACAATTTACACTTTGTCCCACTATTTTGGAATTGGGGTTGTATATATACAATGTATGTGTGTGTGCGTGCGTTGTATTTACACACATCTGTATCTGTATGTATGTGTGTATCTAGGTGTCAGACGTATACTCCCTGGTTCAGCAGACGATGTCCCAGCCGCTGGTGAGAGACTATGTGCCTTTCTCCTGGGCCACCATGGTACAGGTCAAAACTGAGCACTTCCGCGCCCTCTCGCATTATTACGCCGCTGTGGCGCTCTGCGACTATGTCCGTGAGTATCCCAGCATGCTCCGCTCTCAATCCCACTTGTTCAATAGGGCAACTACACCAGAATCTCTATTTTGAGAAACCATGCTACGGGGGTCTCTCATACTGTCCTCAGCGCTGTTCTCTGCATCATTAAAATTCAGCAGACGGTTCTATTCAAAGCCAAGCACAACATACGCAAATAATTGCTCACTGGAACACGAACCAAATCAAAGAAGAAGAATCAATTTTCACTTGCCTTGAACACTCAATGGTAGTCTGCATAGACTGGAATGAGTACAGTAGAAGTGCTAAGAAGACAATACAACTTCAAGATAGATAAAAATGAAACACGAGTATTGGGAAATACTATTACAGCTAGCCAGGGATGGATGAAAATGACTCTGTGCTGGGAACTGCAGCTCCAATCCACACCCTTTTGGTCAAAAAGAGAGAACAGGAGTCGAAACTATGCTTAGGTTACTATAATATCTGCAAGTGTTCTCATGCTGTTTTCTGTGTCAGGTTTCCCAGCATTCTTGCCTTGTGTCTCACACCCAGTGACCTTTCCAAGCTTGTCAAGCCACATTCCAAGGTCTTTGTCACAACCAGTGATGTTGTCCAGTGTTAACCACAGATATTTTGTGCTTTGCCTGACAGCTAGTGCTATTATCCAGCTCAAACCTCATGAACAGTTATAAAGACAATGTGGCTGCCACTCAGCAGTTTGGTCAGAAACCGGAGGAGAGTGGAGTGCTTAACCTTTTGATTGGTGATTGGTTCGGTGTGGACAGGATGTGGGAAAAATCAGTGGGCAGAATATGAGGCGTCTGCATTTTTGTGTTTTTGTTGCCCCCTAGAGGCCGCAGAGGAGGATGACGCAGCTGGAGAGAAGGCCGTTATGCAGCTGCATGTCAGAGAGCCTGAGGGAGTGAACCTCAG
Organism: Gymnothorax javanicus; assembly: GCA_029692085.1. Classification (NCBI taxonomy): domain Eukaryota; kingdom Metazoa; phylum Chordata; class Actinopteri; order Anguilliformes; family Muraenidae; genus Gymnothorax; species Gymnothorax javanicus. The sequence goes on along the minus strand of CM056196.1, from coordinate 140,218,491 downwards.
GGAGCTGCTGAGGAACCCAGAGGAGAGACACAGACTGGGTATGACTGGTGTGTGTGTGTGTGTGTGTGTGTGTGTGTGTGTGTGTGTGTGTGTGTGTGTGTGTGTGTGTGTGTGTGTGTACCAAATATAAGATAAATGTTTTATCCTCTGACAGCATTGGCAGTTCTGATTAGCAGTGTCCCTGCAGTGTAAAGGAGTGAAGGCTGGTTGCCACGGCTTCCTCCTCCTGAGTCGATCAGAGCAGGTTACTGTGGTAGACTAAACGGTTCAACTCTGTTTAGTGTGGAGGAAAAGGGGGAAAAATCCAAAAAAGAGAAAAGGTTGGGGATACGATTAGGGTCTAGATTAGGGAAGGGGTCAAGATTAGGGTCTCGATTAGGGAAGACTTTAAGATTAGGGTCAAGATTAGGGAAGGGGCTAAAAAACGGTCAAGATTAGGGAATAGGTTAAGAATAGGGTCTAGATTAGGGAAGAGGTTAAGATTAAGGTTGTGATTAGGGTAGGGGGCTATAGAAATAGGATTTTAGTGTTTTTTTTTTTTTTTTTTTTTTTCCGGTCCCTGGAGTATCAAGGAACAAATTCATGGGTATACTGTATACTGTGCACACACAGGTAAAACTCATATACAAGTGCGTGTGTATGTGGGTTTACTCACAGATAAAGCTCTCTGCATGTGCACGCAAGTTCACCGTATGCATGTGTGTGTGTGTGTGTGTGCGCACAGGGAAAGCTCACCTGCGGCGAGCGATCATTCGGCACGAGGAGTCCCTGCGGTTGCACGGTTTATGTAAGACGCTGCGTAAGATGGACATCCTACAGGAGGTGCTGTCGTTCACGCACAGGCGCTCGCTGGAGAAATACTCCGACATCGACCATGAGGATGACTTCTTCGACTCTGTCGAGGCCCCCAATATACACTGTGAGTCCCTCTGTGTCACTGTGTGGGTGTGTGTGTGTGTTTGTTTATGAATGAACTTGTGTGTGTTTGTTTGTGAATGAGTTTGCTAGCATGTGTCCGTGTGTGTATTTGTTTATGAATGAGCTTGTGTGTGTGTGTGTTTGTAAATGAGCCTGCTTGCATGTGTCAGTGTGTGTGTATTTGTTTATGAATGAGGATGTGTGTGTGTTTGTGAATGAGCTTGCTTGCGTGTGTTTGTGTGCATTTGTTTATGAATGAGCATGTGTGTGTGTTTGTTTGTGAATGTGTGTGTTTGTTTATGAATGAGCGTGTGTGTGTGTTTGTTTGTGAATGAGCTTGCTTGCAAGTGTCTGTGTTTGTGTTTTTGTTTATGAATGAGCGTGTGTGTGTTTGTTTATGAATGAGCATGTGTGTGTGTGTGTGTGTATTTGTTTATGAATGAGCATATGTGTGTGTTTGTGAATGAGCTTGCTTGCGTGTGTTTGTGTATTTGTTTATGAATGAGCATGTTGTGTTTGTTTGTTTATGAATGAGCATGTGTGTGTTTGTTTATGAATGAGCATGTGTGTGTTTGTTTATGAATGAGCATGTGTGTGTGTTTGTGAATGAGCTTGCTTGCGTGTGTCTGTGTTTGTGTGTATTTGTTTGTGAATGAGCATGTGTGTGTTTGTTTGTGAATGAGCATGTGTGTGTTTGTTTATGAATGTCATGTGTGTGTATTTGTTTATGAATGAGCATGTGTGTGTTTGTGAATGAGTTTGCTTGCTTGTGTTTGTGTGTATTTGTTTATGAATGAGCATGTTTGTGTATTTGTTTGTGAATGAGCATGTGTGTGTTTGTTTATGAATGAGCATGTGTGTGTGTTTGTTTATGGGTGAGCATGTGTGTGTGTTTGTTTGTGAATGAGCTTGCTTGCGTGTGTCTGTGTGTATTTGTTTATGAATGAGCATGTTTGTGTGTTTGTTTGTGAATGAGCGTGTGTGTGTTTGTTTATGAGTGAGCATGCGTGTGTGTTTATTTGTGAATGAGCTTGCTTGCGTGTGTCTGTGTCTGTGTGTATTTGTTTATGAATGAGCATGTGTGTGTGTGTTTGTGTATTTGTTTCTGAATAAGCATGTGTGTGCGTGTTTGTTTGTGAATGAGCTTGCTTTTGTTTGTGAATGAGCTTGCCTGTATGTGTGTGTGTGTGTGTGTGTGTGTGTGTGTGTATTTGTTCATGAATGAGCCTGTGTATGTGTGAGCATGCATGTGTGTGTGCATGTGTGAGTGTATGCATGTGTGTGCCTGTATGTGCTTACAGCGCTGTCCTTGTCTCCGGCAGCGAGGACCCTGCAGAAGCCGGACATTAAGACTCCAGACTTCTCCTCGGTTCAGGTGACAGACATCTTCCACAGGCTGGTGAGTCCCTCACTGGAGACGGAATTTCTTTTAAATTTAAGAGCTGATTTTTAGAGTGTCAGTGTTGAGAGAATAAAATGTCATTTGATAGCATCTCATGTGGGAATTTGTGGAGCTGTATTGATTCATTGTGTTCACATTCTTATATTGTTTTGCTGTTTTCCCCCATTTGTTTCCAAAAAGTCGGTGTCTTTAAATATAGCTTTGGCTGCAGAACTGTGGGTTTCACATCGCTCTGTATTACGGCATCAGACGTCTCTGCTGCTTATCGCTACTGGCTGTCTCCTGTAAAACAGTACTCTACTGCTGCATTATTTTTTATGTAAAATGAACCACCTGGTTCCTAGCCCTTTATAGCTCACCTGGTCCATGAGCTGTTGCCATGGTGCAGCGTCTATCGTCCATGTATCTGTCCGTCCGCCCGTCGTCTGTCTGTCAAATTTATTTAGACGTCCTTTTCTCAAGTTCTGCTCGTCAGATTTGGATCAGACATGGTAAAAATGTTCCTCTCATGGCCCTGGCCAAATGTTGTTAGTTTTTGTCTCGATTCGGAATCCAATATGGCCGCCCTGGTCTCTGTTTGGCTGACACATTTTTACTTCTCCAGTTCCACTTGTCAGATTTGGATTAGACTCTGTGCATGTTTGTCTCATAGTTCCAATCGATTGTTATTTTTGGCTTCATTCAGATTCCAAAATGGCCGTCCTGTCCTCTGATTGGCAGAAATATTTTCGACTTCAGTTCAACTTGTCTGATTTGAATCAGACATTGTGTATTTATTTGTCTCGTGGCCCTGACGAAGTGTTGCTATCTTTTTTTTTGCCCCTCAGCCGACGAAAGTCTGTCGAGGGGTATTGTCGTGGCGCGCGGCGTCCGTCCGTTGTCCGTACGTCTGTCCGTTAACTTTTCGTTTCCGGACGGTAGCTGAAAAATGCCTTGGCCAAATGTTCTCATTTTTTGGTGGTATGTTGGGGGTGGTTACAGGAAGCTCCCTATCGATTTGTGTCCCACTCTGATCATCAATATGGCCGCCACGGCAGCCATCTTCATTTTCATTTCCGGACAATAACTAAAAAACTCCTCGGCCAAATGCTTTCATTTTTTGGTGGCATGTTGGGGGTGGTTACAGGAAGCTCCCTATCGATTTGTGTCCCACTCTGATCATCAATATGGCCGCCACGGCAGCCATATTCATTTTCATTTCCAGATGATAACTGAAAAACGCCTCAGCCAAATGTTCTCATTTTTTGTTGGTATGTTGGGGGTGGTTACAGGAAGCTCCCTATTGATTTGTGTCCCACTCCGATAATCAATATGGCTGCCACGGCAGCCATCTTCATTTTCGTTTCCGGATGATAACTGAAAAACTTCTTGGCCAGATGTTCTCAGTTTTTGGTGGTATGTTGGGGGTGGTTACAGGAAGCTCCCTATCGATTTGTGTCCCACTCCGATAATCAGTATGGCCGCCACGGCAGCCATATTCATTTTCCTTTCCGGACGATAACTGAAGAACCCCTCAGCCAAATGTTCTCATTTTTTGGTGGTATGTTGGGGGTGGTTACAGGAAGCTCTCTATCAATTTGTGTCCTGCTCCGATAATCATATATGGCCACCAATAAAGCGCAAGGCTGAGGGGTCCTGCTTGCGACAGCGCACTATTTTCTTGATTTGGAATCCAGTATGCCCACTCTGGCCTCTTATTGGCTACACATTTTCAACAACTTCTTAAGTTCGACAAGGCAGATTTGGATCAGACTTGGAAACAACTGTTCATCTTAATGTCCCTGACGAAAGTGTTGATTTTTTGACTCGATTCAAAATCCATTGATTGGGTGATGCATGTTCAACTTCCTCTGCAGTTCTAATGGTCAGATTGTGATTAGACTTGGTGCAAATGTTTCTCTCATGGCCCTTAGTGTTGTTATTTTGAGGTCCATGCGGGATCCATCACGGCTGCCCTCGCCTCTGATTGGCTGACACATTTTTGACTTCTTTCCCCTTGGTAGATTTGGATCAAACTTGCTGCAAATGTTCACCTCTAAGCCCTGACCAAGTGTTGTTATATTTTTTTTTTAAAGATTATTTTTTTAGGAATTTTTCCTTTATTTCACAGTTGTACAGTGTAGAGAGACAGGAAAGTTGGGGGGAAGAATGGGGGCAGACATGCAGCAAATGACCTGAGCCAGAGTCGAACCCAGGTCGCTGCGGGAAGGACAGGGCCTTTAGGTACGCGCGCTTAGACCGATGAGCCACCGGGGCGCCCAAGTGTTGTTATATTTTGAGTCAATTTAGAATCCAGTCTGGTTATCCTGGTATCTGACTGATTGACACATTTTCAACTTTTTCTCAAATTGCAGTGGGCAGATTTGGATCACATTGCTAACGGTGTTCAAAATCTTGGTCCATGTGAAGTTGAAATGCTGATATTTTTTGAGTGCATGGATTAAAAAATTTATCTAGTATGGATCTCTCAAGACTGACTTGCTAACACACATTCTCTTATATTACAGTGACTTCACAACAGGTTAATAGTGCATTTAGTGCTACAATTGATTGTTTATGGTTTGAGATCATTTCAGTACTTAATTTCCATGATAACATGATGATATCGGCATGTCGTAGAGAAGACTGATGTTAACTTCATTACACCGCATAACTGAAAAGAATTATTACGATCTCAAACCAGATGAGTGATACAAGCCCCAAGGACCTCTTGTTCTCTAGAGTGATTTGGGATGTAAAAATGAGCTTGTATGATTGCTGTTCACCACAGATGTCCATGTCAGTCGGCCAAAACTGAAAAATCACAGGTGGACTCATGATAGAAAGAGCTATATTACTAATGTGATGATAGCGGTTGGTGGCGGCTCCGACTGGCTGTTGTTGCTCTGAGGATGGTGCCTCTCTGACCCCCTGATCCCCCCCCCCCCCCCCTTCACCTTGGCCCCTCAGGGTCCGCTCTCGGTGTTTTCGGCGAGAAACAGGTGGGGGCCTCGGCGGCAGGTTCGGCTGGTGAGAGGGGAGTCAGGTTTAGGCCTGACTCTGAGGGGAGACTCTCCTGTGCTCATCGCTGGGGTGGTGCCTGGAGGCTGTGCAGCGGTATGTTTGCTCTGTGCGCACCGTATCGTGTTCAAGATATACACTATACACACATAATATACACTATACACATGCTGTATCATGTGTAATATATACACTATGCACACATACACCATATGCACTGTACACATGCTGTATCATGTACAATATACAAGTATACACTATACACACACACACACAATATACACTTTCCACATGCTTTGTCATATACACAATACTGCATGCACACCGTATGCACTGTACACATCAGGGAGGTCCCGATAACGCAGGTTAATGAACGGGGCCGCTCCCAATGCGCCTTCCTATTCGTCTGCACGCCTATATACACCTCCTACATTCCCACAATCCCCGCTTGTCTCGTATCTACGTCCCTCCCTCCCTTTCCCTCTCCAAGAAGGAAGCAAGAAACAGTCATCACCAGGGACCCTGGGGGGCTTAGGAGCCACACCGACTCCGACGAGAGACACAAGCCCCACCCTGAGTCTCGCCACCCGGGGGTTGCCGAACGTCCACACAGTCACAGACCAAGTCCAACATCACACTCGCCCCGATCTCCTATCCGCTGTTCCACCCAATACTCTTCCTCCACTTTGGGAGTGGTCCAGAATTCATTAACTGTATCATAAACACTACATACTCTAAACACATGCCATATCATATGCAGTATATGCACTATATGTATGCTGGGTCATGTACGCTATAGACACACCTCATATACACTATATGCACACTAGCTACAAGATACACTTGGCGTATCTTATAAACTATGTGCTCATACACGTGCTGCACACGCTATGCACACAGACTATCATGTATGCTACATACATATACACTGCTATATACGCTGTACACGACCTCAGTTGGAATTCTAGGATTTTAGCAATTGCTGTTTATTTGTCTTAATTAGGTTTCATTCCATATTATTTACTCTCTTTTGCCACGTTTGGATAGTAACCCTTCCAATAATGTGGAATAGACTGAACATGGCACTGTATTTTCACTTACACATGCACACACACACACACACATGCACACATGCGTTCACACCACGCACAGATACACTCATATGCGCAGCACACACACATGAGAATGCACAATTGAACATGTACACTCACACTTACACACCACATAAACCACACAGTCACAAACCAACCCATGCACACATGTAAAGAACATGTTCACTTGCATGCAAACACTCATGGGTAATCTCTTAAACATAAAATTGTTAGTATAGAGCTCCCAATGTTTTGCAAATTATTATTTGACTTGGGTGATGGGCACCTTGTCCAATAAACTGAATTAGTGGGAAATTGTGTGTGTTATTTCTGTGTGTACAGGAGGCTGGGCTGAGAGAAGGGGACTTCATCATCTCTGTAAACGGGGTGGACTGTAAGTGGGCTAAACATGCTGAGGTGGTGCAGACTCTGAAAACATGCGGCGACAGAGGGGCGGAGCTCGTTGTGATGACACTACTGACCCCAGAGCAACAGGTATATACTGACCCCCGAGCTGTATCTCAATACTCTCTACTGACCCCTGAGCAACAGGTATATATACTCTCTACTGACCCCCATGCTCCATCTCTATACTCTCCACTGACCCCTGAGCAATATATATATATATATGCTCTCTACTGACCCTTGAGCTGTATCTATAGACTCTCTACTGACCCCTTAGCTACAGGTACACGCTATCTACTGACCCCTGAGCTATAGGTGTATATTCTCTACTGACCCCTAAGCTACAGGTACGTATATACTCTCTACTGACCCCTGAGCTACAGGTATACACTCTCTACTGACCCCTGAGCTACAGGTATATGCGATCTACTGACCCTCTAGCTACAGGTACTTATATACTCTCCACTGACCCCTGAGCTACAGATATACACTCTCTACTGACCCCTGAGCTACAGGTATATAGTCTCTACTCACCCCTGAACAGCAGTTATATACTCTCTACTGACCCTGGAGTGATAGGTGTACACTCGCTGCTGTCTACTGAGCTACAGGTATATGCTATCTACTGACCCTTAGCTGCAGGTACGTATATACTCTCCACTGACCCATGGGCTACAGGTATACACTCTCTACTGACCCCTGAGCTACAGGTATACACTCTCTACTGACACCTGAGCTACAGCTATATACTCTCTACTGACCCCTGAGCTACAGGTATATGCTATCTTCTGACCCCTTAGCTACAGGTACATATATACTCTCCACTGACCCCTAAGCTACAGGTATTCACTCTCTACTGACTCCTGAGCTGCAGGTATACACTCTCTACTGACCCCTGAGCTACAGGTATATGCTATCTACTGACCCTGTAGTTACAAGTACTTATATACTCTCCACTGACCCCTGAGCTACAAATATACACTCTCTACTGATCCCTGAGCTACAGGTATATACTCTCTACTGACGCCTGAGTTACAGGTATATGCTATCTACTGACCCCTGAGCTACAGGTATACACTCTCTACTGATGCCTGAGCTACAGGTATATACTCTCTACTGACCGCTGAGTTACAGGTATATGCTATCTACTGACCCCTGAGGTACAGGTATATACTCTCTACTCACCCCTGAACAGCAGTTACATACTCTCTACTGACCCTGGAGTGATAGGTGTACACTTGCTACTGATGCCTGAGCTACAGGTATATACTCTCTACTGACCCCTGAGCTACAGGTATATGCTATCTTCCGACCCCTTAGCTACAGGTACATATATACTCTCCAATGACCTCTGAGCTACAGGTATACACTCTCTACTGACACCTGAGCTACATGTATATACTCTCTACTGACCCCTGAGCTACAGGTGTACACTCTCCAGTGACCCCTGAGCTACAGGCATATACTCTGTACTGACTGCTGAGCTACAGGTATACACTCTCTACTTAGACGCCTGAGCTACAGGTATATACTCTCTACTGACCGCTGAGCTACAGGTATACACTCTCTACCTAGATGCCTGAGCTACAGGTATATACTCTCTACTAATCCCTGAGGTACAGGTATATGCTATCCAATGAGCCCTGAGCTACAGGTATATGCTATCTACTGAACCCTGAGCTACAGGTATATACTCTCTACTGACCCCTGAGCTACAGGCATATATTCTTTACTGACCTCAGAGCTGCAGGTACATACTCTGACCCTAGATCTACAGGTGACCCCTGAATTAGTACTCTATACTGACCCTGAGCTTCAGGTATATTCACTGCACTTATCCTAGGGCTAAAGGTATACACACTTCACTTACCCTAGAGCTACAGATATATAGTATATACACTCAACTGACCCCCAAAAAAATGTGCACTATTCTGACATCAATGCTAGAAATATATTTGTTCTCTTGATCCCAGTGCTATTGGTACATATGCAAAATCGACTTCATAGATACAGGTTTATAAACTTTACTGACCCACCAGCAAGTGATAAATATATTTCACTGCCAAGATTATGGCGTATACATTTAACTGACATATACACTTTAGAGTCACAGATGCAGGTACAGTATATAGCATTATTTTGTAATATGTGAGCAAGCGTGGGCATGTGTGTCTCTGTGCTTTCAGTCAGAGCGTCGGTCCGTGCTGATGTCACAAAGCCGGGACAAGGAAAACACCTGCCAGCGGAATCAAGGTGGGGCTGGGGGGCGTGGCTCCCTGCTAAGCTGGACCAGGAAGAAGAGCGGGGGTGTAGGTGGGGCCAAGAGAACAGGAAGTACCTTCAGCCTCCCTTTTGGAAATCTGCGGGACAGCGGTGGTATGTACTGAGAACAGAGCGAGAGAGAGAGGGACAGACGGAGAAAAAGAGAGGTGCTGCTCCCGTTTCTGATTGGCTATGGAGCCATTACAGGCCTACCATCGTCATGGTCACAGTGAGTTAATGCCAGGGGAGAAAGCTGATTTGCAGGAGTGTATATGGTAGGCTTAGCAGACAGGCCTTGAGTACGATTTTTTTTTTTGGGAACGGACTGGACTGGGTCGGATTTTATAAACAGATGCGCTTAGGTTCACATGGACTCAGAAGAACATAAGACATTTTGATGTGGAGAAGGGTCTGTCCATTCACTTTTGGCTCCATATTTTGACCAGTTAGACTCTTAAGAAGTAACCGGAAACATGACAAGCCTGGTCACGAGCAGCCCGAGGGTTTTCTGGTTCATCAGCATAAACTGTTCAACTGTTACGTGCTCAATTCAACCCCACTATGGCCAAAGTGAGGATGCGCTACAGACACCTACAGCTTGACAGCCATGGTCCTCCAATGCCAGTGATGTTTCCTCTTATTCTTCCACTCAGATGCTACCACTGTTCAACACTACAGTCAGATCACTTATGGAGAGAAATGTCCACATACACAGTCTGAATTCTCTTCAGAGAAGATTCAAAAAGGCTCCACAAAGATGATCCTCTGGAGGAACCAATTCTAGGTTCTTTGTCTCGCTCAGTATGGAAACCAATACACTTGACTTTCCACATCTACCATAAACAGTCCACGATGGATTGGCGAACTGTCTCGGGCAGCGGTATTTGACCACATCCAGAAAGGGCCGGTGTGGGTTCAGGCTTTCATTCCAGCCATGCAGTTACACCCCTGATTCTACTAACAGAAGACCTTTCCTTGCTGAAGACCTCTATTAGTATCAGTAGTATTAGGTGAGTAACTGATTGGTTGGAATGAAAGCTCACACCCATGCTGGGCCTTTCTGCATAAGAGTGAAAATGCTGGTCTGAAGTCTCTCCCTGCCTTTCACCCATTGTATGATGGATAGGATCCGGCCCTCCGCGGCGGTCAAGTCTAGATGGTAACCCCAGATTTGAGAAAGTCTGGCACATGCAATCTCAATTCTGCACAGATTAGTGACATGTTTGGCTGACAAAGGGTTGCTCACAGTTTCATTCATTGTTTTGTAGAGCGAATCTGAGTCTAACCGATTACTGTGGTGGTTGTGTGGCTATGGCGAGAACATAGTTGATAAGTGTGTAACACTTGCAAGTTGGCTAGCCTATTTTTCTACATTGTACATGCATATTTTTTGCCACGCTAAACAGGTAGCGGGCAGATACGATGAGACTCGCGGATCCATGGCAGTGTTCAACAGTCACAGTCATAATACAAGCCGCGATAGTTTTGCACATCTAGGGTTACCTTCATGACACTAACCAGGAATTAGTGGGTGGGTAGATAGATGGATAATCGAGGGATGCATTGAGAAAAGACAGGGTACTGCTAGGAAGCGCAGCCAAAGATTCCTGTCATTCTGCGAGTGACTAGTGTGGCAGCTGACTACCTCCCGCACATGATCACTTGTGTTTATTAAGCCTAATGATGATGTGGCAATACCGCTATAGTTTTGCTTGTAGAAAAAAACCAGGAACATGTTTGGTGCTCCATGCAGGATTATGTACCCATGGGCTGGACAGCCACTTCCGTAAATAAGGTAAAGAACCAATGTCTGAGGGTATGGTCTGTTCCATTTCTCAGCTCAGCCAATCAGGTTTAAGCTTTTTTTACAAAAATATTTTTAAAGATGGCCGACACACCGTACTTGACAGAGGAATGGCAGTGGTATTATAAGTTTAATTATGGAAGCAATATCCTGATGTTCCTGCTTTACAGAAATGGTGAATAAACCAGCGTGCACTTTAATAGGAACAGCCTGTACCAGCACTCTATAGGGTTAATAATGGATCACCCTCATACTAGAGGTACGCGCTGTAGTGCTGTTAATCTGTTATATAGATTATTGCTTTTAATCCTTTGAGGTGTGAGATTTAACTTAAGCGATTTGGGTGTTCTCAGCTAGCCATTCTAATACTGATGTAATAAGCACTGCTGGACACCTGGCATTTACTGTATATACAATGTTATTTGCAGAGTGCTGACATTGGTATTTGGAAATCACTTTCCTGAGAACCTACTCTTAACAGGTTTATATGTAAAGGTTCTCCCCTTTTGTAATGTTAAATGTTTTAACACTCTCTATTAGCACTGAATAATGCGATGTTGATATTGCATTTCATAACCCTGTTCTGTGTTTTACTGTAATTCTCTTCCGTCCTGATGCTGAGCAGTGGTACATCTTACCGCTGCCTTCTCTGTAACTACCAGGTCTATGAGAATTTGTGTTGGCGAGCACGTGTTCTTTATTTTTAAAGTGGTTAACTGCATCCCTGAAGGGTTCACTGACAGAATTTCATCTGTAGTTAGAGAAAAGACTCAAAACTCAAAAATGCTTTGCTCTGCATACTTAAAGGAGCCATTTCACGGTTACTGCGCATGCTCAGAAGATACATCCCAAGAAAGCGATTCTGTTGACTGCAAGTCATAATCTGCATTGTTTTTATATATATATATATATATATATATATATATATATATTGGTCACTCAGGCATTATTAAGGAGTCCATATTAAGGAGTATTCTAAGGAAATTTGAGGATTCAAAACGCCAAGTTGGCCATTTAGCCGAAGGCTATGAGAATGTAAGCTGGTTCGGTCCATTAAACATCATAGATGAAGAATATTTGTGGATATCTTCATAGCTAGCTTCGTAACATAGCTTCGATAGCTACGTAACTAACGTTATCTAGCAATTCGGCTGGTCTTCAGATGACGTTTTAAATGAAGTAGCGGGCTAGGTAAATATTAAACCAACAAAATTTGTATGTGAAATAAAAAGTTATCGTGGATATCTGTGTAGCTGGCACTGTAATGTAGCCACAATAGCTACGTAGCTAACATTAGCTAGCTATTCATCTAGTTGTCTGGTGATTCTCTTCAAAGGAATGAAGAAAACATTTAGCTTGCTTGCTGCCTAACTTCGCTAAAAAAGTTGCATTTGAAATAAAAGGTTTTTGTGAATATCTGTGTATCTAGCTCTGTAGCGTGGCCACGATAGCCATGTAGGGAATGTTATCTAGTGATTCGACTAATTGCCTGAAGATGCTGTTTAAATGAAGCGAGTTGAGTAGCTTGCTACTTGGCTGACAAAATTTGTGAATGAAATGAAAGGTTATTCTGGAGATGTGCATTTGTCTGCTACTTTAACCTAACATTTGCAGCTTCCAAATCATTCACCGTGTAAGCTGCATGCTTCCAGTTTGATAGACCTGCCAGTCATTTTAACGCAAAAACGCCCATAAGCAACTGGCGGCTATGAACATAATTTTTTCAAAGTTCTGAGCATGCGCAGTAATCGTGACACAGCTCCTTTAAGTTTAGCTAAATTTTAATTCCTCAAGAGCGTAAGTTAATGAATACAAACTTTTTCGCAGGAAAAATATTCATTTCTTAATGATTAGAATGGTCATCATAGTATAGTAGAATCATGCATGAATCATAGATTCAGCTGTTTCATAGGAATACCCATTTCTGCTTAATTTTCCCATTATTTTATCTGGCATCATGTGTAGCCCATCACATGATACACTTTGAGTCATTGCATAGGTCCCCATCATGTTTCAAGGCACTTGCGGTTTTTTAGTGTCATGATTTTATGATTTTGCTTTTAATTATTATTTGGTACCCAACTTGGGGTTGAGGATGCCTTGATTTCCATCCCTCTTTGAAATACGCGACTAACCAGCCTTGGGCCCCATCTTAAGATGTTTCTCCCACAAAATGGTTTTTCCTACAATGCCTCAGGTGTCACCACTCAGAAAAATGCTGCCTGTTTTCATGTCAGTGGACAATAGGAAGAGTACTGTGAAGTACATTAAGTAATTTTGGGATAAAATGTGAAATTAAAAAAAATAATAATAATTTTTAGATTTTTTTTTTTTAGCCACTGTAGAAGATATTATCAGATGGTGACCTCAAAACCATCTCTCCTTCTGGGACTGAAATAAAACAGTGTGTGTGTGTGTGTTTGTGTGTGTGTGAGAGATAGGGACAGAGAGAGGTGTATGTGTGCACTTGTTTTAAGGGAAGTTTGTGGAATTGATGATGTTTTGTGGTCAGTGTTTTCATAATGAATGCCTTGTCTGACTCGTTGCCTGTGCTCCAGGGTGTTCTGATGTCACTTTCTCCTCTCTAGTGTGCTCCGCAGGGCTGCATTGATGCTGCAATGCCGACTTTTCTGGAGATTTTTTTTGTACAGAATGTCTAGATTTTTTTTATGAATAAATTGATGGATTTCACCATGTTGTGTGGTCAGTGATGAATCCCATTTGAAGTCCACAATGGAAAAATGATCAGTCACATTTTCACGATGTGAAGAAATGATGAATTAAAAATTCAAAACGATCTTAGAAACAAAGCACTGAAAAAATGTGCAAAAAATATAAAATATATAAAATATTGTAATAATATATAATATTGTTATATATTATTATAAATATTATAATAATATATGATATATCAAATATACAAAAATGCAAAATTTGGACTCATCATTTTTGCTTTGTGGTCTTCATTTCTTCTCCTGAGAGATTTGTTCAACTTTACATATATCACATGACAGGGCATTTCATTACAGTAAAGAACTTCACATGACAACCACTTGACAAAGGCTCAGGAGCAAAGTGTAGTAGTCGAGAACACCGGTGCTCTAATGCTGGGTCTCCAACACTGCAGCCTAGAGAATGATGTAGCTCTTCGACCCTTCAGCAAGGCCCTTAAGCCAATATTGGCACCTGCTCAGTCCAATCAATGGTAAGTCAATTTTAATGAAAGTGTCAGCTAAATAACTCATTTGGAATTAAGTGCAGTGTAAACCTGCAGTTTTGGTTTGGTTAGATGGATATCTTGTACCCATGATAGCGTCCATAAATAAAGCAGAAAAGGAAAGGGAAACTAAGTTTATTGGAACAGGTCAGGTGAGCTCAGTGGTTTACAGTATGTGTGTCAAAAGGTGGTGTTTGGACCCAAGCGAGGGCACGAGGTCAAAAATAATAAATCGAAATTTATCATCAATCTCGAGGTCAAATGGGCGTAGTTCAGAACCGGCCGAGCAGGATTCAGTACCAGAACAGTATCCAAATTTTAAGTTGAAAAAGCAGGCAGCGCATTTCAGGACATATACTGGACTCCAAAATCAAGACAAACAGGGTCAAATTACTGCACGGGCAAGCGGTCCGGAAAAGACTTGTGCAACACCAGACCGAAATCGACCGTGATGAAACACAGAAAGACAGGAACTTAAATGCACAGTGTGGTAGAGGCATGAAGGATGAATATGGTGAGCTGTGTTGTAACAAGACAACAACTGAATAATTAAAATCAATCACTGAAGCAAAACTGACATAGACAGCCAGAAAGCATGGAAAATGAATGAATGGAGATGACAGACATGACTCACAAACAGGAAAGGTAACACAAGTATGTGGACGAGGGAAACAAAGATGAACACAGGCACACTGAAAAGAAGAAAAATGAGAAAAACTGAAAACAAAACTACAGCAGCACAGGTACAAGGACTAATTCACTGTCAGAGAGCAGCTAAAATAACAGGAATACAAACGTAAAAAAAAAAATAACTGAACAGAGGAAAACTGATGTGTATTTAGCAGGTATTCTCAGGCGGTTAATAAGAGATGAATGCATAAGGAATTCTGCAAGTTAATTGTAAACTAGTCCACACTCGGGACTGTGCATGCCACAATGACATGCAAACTTCCAAAAATGCTCGTAAACACATAGAATTTGTAAACACACAAAATTTGCTTATAAACAGCCTAAATTTGAGGGACTGGAAAAATCAGCTGCATCAGTCCCTGCCTATGCCAATGCTTGAATGCACATACACACTTTTAGATTGAATGGCCAACCGATTAATGACAGAAATGGATTCAGACACAAGGGGGGAGGGACAGTGAGTGTTTTACTCCTTTTGTAGGAAGACTGTAAATAGCAGTGAGCTTTGAAGTCTGCATCAGTGATAGGCTCCCTCACAACCCTCTCATTGACTTGCGGCTAGTTTAATTGCTTGGCAATTTAGATTTTTTTCTTTCTTAGCTCTACCATAACTTGTCACAAGGGGGCGTTAAACTACAGAGAATGCTGACATAGGCAGGATAGCTCATTATCAGTCTGCAAAAAATCTTGTTGCACGTCATTTTGTGGCCGTGGAGGTGTGCATGCGTGCGTGCGTGTGGGTACGCATGTGTGTGTGTGTGTGTGTGTCTAAGTCCATGAGTGTTTGAGTCTGTTAAGGGGGGGACATTTGATGGACAGGAATCAGGAACATAGGGGGAGTGTGCAATGGGAGGGGCTAAATTTGCCCCCAGTGGTAGGCTGTTACATTTGATTGGCATGTTCACGTCTGAAGACTTTTCTGGTGCAGTTTAACTGCAGATGACAACTCTTTGAATTATTCAGTGCAGTCCACTAGGTCATTACCTACCTGAGAGAGAAAGAAAGATGGAGAGAGAGAGAGGGATGAGAAGGGGTGGTGAAATATGGAGTGAGGATGAGGAGAGTAGTTTACCCTCTCAGGGGTCCGGTCTCTGCCCTACCCTCCGTCGTCCTGTAAGATTACACTGTCTCCAGCCTGGACTACTGACCATATCATACACTGACCATATCAGTACTGTAACTGGATCCTGTTAATACTGTAGCAGAACTGTTTTATTACTGTAACAATACCATATCAGTACTTAAACAGAACTATCAGTAATCTAATGGGACAACATCAGGACTGTGAGAGGACCGCATCAACAATGTAACAGAATCATATCAGTACTGCAACAGAATTGGTTCAGAAATGTAATCAGACAATACGAGTACGGTGACAGGAACGCACCCGATATGTAACAAACACATCAGCACTGTAACAGAATTGGATCTGTAATGTAACAGAACCACATCAGAACTGTAACAGAATTGGATCAGTATTGTAACAGAACCACACCAGCTCTGCATGATAGCTGTATCAGCTCTGTGACAGGGTGGAGATCATAGAATAATTATAATGGGGCTCGAACTCCACAGTGCTGGGACTGTGTAACGGGACCTGACAGGACTCGGACCTGACACTCTCTGGGACTTGGCTGCACCATTAAGAAAAACTTAGAAGCAGTTTTTATCTCCACTTTTCTCTCTCTCCATCACTCATTCCCAACCCCATCTGACTCTCTGTCAGTTTTTCTCTCTGTCTGCTCTCAGTTAAATTACATTCATTGTGCTTTACTGGTTTGAATATTACCAAAGCATTGAATTACAAATATGTAATAATAATAATAATAACAAGAAGAAGAAGAAGAAGAATTTCACAGGTGGTCCGTCGCTCATCCGACTCTGTGAGGTACAATCAGGGAACTACTGTATGTACAATCATGCACATTACATTATAGCCCTATTATATGTTCCCGAGGAATTTCACTTCGGAAAACTGGTGAACTAGCAGTGACCCAAATATTCAATGCGCTGCTGCTGTGTAGCTGCTGGCCACAGTCAGCACTGGATCTGTCAGATTCCGCCTAAGACCGTGGTGGCCGTCCTTGCACCACAGCCAGTGCCATTAACTGACTGAGCCGACCCAGCAGTGAAGAATCCAAAAATTTTAAATCGAAGGAAAAAAATATAAACAATTGGTGCCAGGCACAACATATATCACCCAGGTTTTTGTAACTTTAAGCCTGACCTAATTAGGTCCAAAATGTAATCAGGTCATCTTTGGACCATTACACTCCTTTCTTGAAAATTGTGTGAACTTCCCTTGAACCGTTTTTGCACAGTACTGCTGACAGAGCGACAGTCAAACAAATGCCACCGAAAACAATACCTGTTGCCCTTGTTTGGGTGGGCTAAATGCTGAAAACACTGTGTTACACACAGTGATAATATGTCTCTCTCTCTCTCTCTCTCTCTCTCTCTCTCTCTCTCTCTCTCTCTCTCTCTCTCTCTCTCTCAGGCCCTACACAGTCTGCCTGAGAGCCTGCAATGTTCTGCACACAGCTACAATGGACTCAGTCCCTCTCCATTCACCTCTGTCTGTTCACCTCCCGGCCCTCTGTAGGTCCCCTCATCTTTAAACAGGCACACCTGTCCTCCACATTACCCCGTCTCCATCTCTCACTGCATCTCCCTTCCAATATCATATCATCCTCTTTGTTTTATTTCCTATTTTTGTCTTTTTAAGGTCATCCCATTAGATACTCTAATGGCAGTTATTACTTGCTTGTAATTTGGAGTAGTTTCATGCCATTCTGTTACAGCCATGTAATATCTGATAACAAGTAATAACCACTTTATTGCTCTGTGAAATAACAACCATTTTATTGCTCAGTATCACATGTTAAGTAATAACCATTTTATTGCTGAGTGCAATATCACATTAAGTGATTACTGTCATGCATTAAGTATTTAACATATTATTACTGAGTGTAATTATCCTTAATTATCTAATAACTGTTATTATTGAGTGTAATCACCCTAAAATCTGTACTATTTTTGTTATTACTGAGGGTATTCCTCCCATATAATGAATTAACTAAATTATTACATTATTGCGTAGTGTGATTTCACTCAGTAATAAACATGTAATTACTCAGCATAGTCCTACTCCATTTTGTAATAGCCATATAATTACTCAGTATAATGTCGCCCAATTCTCTCATGTCTGTGTAATTACTCAATAACTCCCAACCCATCATTACATATAAATAGGGGATGGCAGAAGAGCTAGAGAGAGAGAGAGAGAGAGAGAGAGAGAGAGAGAGCGAGAGACAGAGAGATGGGGATTTGATGATTATCCTTGGCTCTCTCAATTAAAATGAAATTGAAAGAACACATTTAATCCAGGAGACAAGTAAATGTTCTGGACACCAGTTGGTCATGCGCTGTAGATGAACCTTTTTCGGGCACACCAAGAACATAAAATCTTACGAAATGATTACTCTCACTTTACTGGACTGTGAAACACTAAAAAAGCTACTGTAGGTAAAACACAACAGAAGAAGTAAGAGCAAATACCTTCAAACCAAAACGAAGCCAGTTAAATTTCCAGAGTCCCCACCCTCTCCCAACCCATCTACCCAGCGTTTAATTCCTTCTGATGAGTCCTTGTTGGCAGCGCCTCAGTGCTCTGAGGGTTTTAAGTGTTTTTTGTTTTTGTTTTGAGTGGTGATTGATTGATTGATTTCTCCTCTCCCCCCTGCCCCTCCTCCCCAATAGAGCCATTAATTTGCTCCCTGCCAATACTACAGACCCCTGTGAGTATTAAAAACAGCAGCACGCCCCTGGCCAGCCTCTCCTGCAGCCACTTAACCCCGTAATGCAGCTGCACCCTCATAAATATCAGCCCCAGCTTAGCTTTCAGTCATAACTGCCAACCCCTAACCCCCCGTCCAGACCGCTGTGCTCTCGTTTACTGTTCAGAGCCAATCATTTTTCAATCTTTAATCAATGTACAAAGCAGCTGGGAGTGATCGACGGGAGGGCGAGGAGGTGGTGGGATGGTACTCTAAAAGCACATTTACGATGATGGACAGCTAGAGGTCTAACCTCCCTCCCCCAGAGGACAGGAAGTGAGGAGCAGAGGGGAGGAGGAAGTGAAAGCTGTGGGAGGAGTCAGGTAACAAGAGGGGAGGAGCCAAGACAGCTCTCCCACCTGATTGGGTTGTTACAGAGTAGACTGCACCAATAGATCATGGGATTGGTTTCCCACTAGTGTGGAAATGGAATCACTTTGTTTCCATCACCTTGGTCTTCAAGGATTCCTTCCAACCATAATACCTCACACATGCAAAGTGCGATATCCGCCATTTTAGGGATGAATTAAAAATTTAAAACGATCTTATAAACAAAGCGATGAAAAAATGTGCAAAAAATATAAAATAAATTAAATATTATAATAATGTATAATATTATGACATATTATTATAAATATTATAATAATACTTTATATAAAACATACAAAAATGCAAAATTTGGACTCTGATCATTTTTCCTTTGTGGTCTTCATTTATATATTTACGGCAGTTGATAGTCTTACAGTCTACAACATTTCTACATCTACATCCACGCTTATATCACGGTCCACTTCCTCCATTTTATCGCTATCGTCTCGGATCTCTTGACCTTTCTTCATGTGTCAGGGCTGCGGCCGAAATGAAAACAACAACAAAGGCACGTGAGGTATTGTGGTTGGAAGGGATCCTTTTAGTATAAGACCCTGATAACAGAACAAGAAAAAACAGGAAATATTCACAGGAAATGGGACCCTCATGCATAATTCAGTGCAGTATTTCATGTGACCTCACATACCACAAATGTGACATCTTACATAGATTTTGAGTTCACATGACCTCTTGTACCACAGGTGTGACCTCTTGCAAAGATTTTGAGTTCAGAGTGAGTATTCCCTCATTATACAGTACCAGTCAAAAGTTTGGACACACTCTGCTAATGACACAGCACTCTGTTTTTAGAGAAATTTAAATGGCCTAACTTCTCTATATGATCTCAAATGGAATCTGGTAAGAAGTAAACAGGTAGAAGTTAAAAGAGAATAATTGACTTGTTTGAATAGTGTCCAAAATTTTAGAATTCTCAAAGAAGCCATATTTTACAAAGTAAGCAGACAAACAAGCTCTTTCCATTTTCCAACAGTCAAATTAAAGACAAGCTGTTTTGGGATTTATTGGGGGAAAAAAGGTAGAAGAAAAGCCAACTCAAGTACAGGACATCTTTGTGAAGTTAGACAGCCGCGCAGCTGTAAACTCATTGTAGCCACATGACTGCCCTTGCAAAAAATAAATAAATAAATAAATGAGTATGCTCAGCAAATATGACCATAAATGCAGGTTAGTTTGATGGATTTAAGAATAAGATCTTTTTTTTTTTTTTTTTTTTTTTTTTTTTGCAAAATAATGGGAACATATTTATGTATGTATTGTAAGAAAAATGTGGGTATGTCCAAACTTTTGACTGGTATTGTATGTAAATCTGACATACTATGTGGTAGATATGACATTATATGTCATCGATGTGACCTCTTATTCTGTGGTGGTTCATATACTATACTTCTGACAATACCTACAGCAGACATGATGTTGTATGTGATGGGTGTGGCCGCTGTATAGTATGACTTGGTATATCATAGGTGTTACTTTATGTCATATGAATGTGACTTAAACTACCCCCCTGTTCCTCAAACCACAGCCCTAGAGCTCTGAGAACTGCTGATCGTCGGTCCTCCCTTTACCTTAGAGTCAAGCGTGATTTTTAGTTAATTACCCAGGAGGAAAGAAAGCCGGGGCTGGTTTCGGATTTGAGGCCAAGACTTGATCATCTATGTTTTGGAATCATTTCAAGTTTAAAAAGAACCATATCACGTGTCATGGGTGTAACCGCATATATGGTGGATATAATGACATATGCCATGGCTTTGACCTCATAAATTTCCGCGTAACTTCATATCCCGCGTGTGCGATCTAACATGCCATAGGAGTGATGAACATGATGTCATACGCAATGCACGTGACCTCATATTCTGAATGTTCAACACATGCCGTAAGTGTCACCTTCTCTTTGCTGACCTCATACACCATGGTTCGACCACATCACGATGAGTGTTTATAGTATGATCGCCTGGCTTTATTCATCTGGGGGTTTTTATCGGCGTCGAGAGCTTCAGTTCACACTTCCACGGTACGCTCCCCCGATACCTCCCATTCTCCTGCCCTCTTTGTTATAGAAGGACACTCCATATATATTTGATGTCTCACTCTGGAGGCTTTTACCATGAATTATAAAGACACACTAAGCTCTCCATTTGCTGGACAGATGTTATTTTTACTTAAGAAGAGAATGGGGACTGCTGTATAATTTAAACCTAAACGGCTTGCGGAACAGCGGGCAGTGGCATGAGGAGAAATAAATGAAGCAAACAAACAAACACACGTGTTCACACTAACATGCACACACTCACACATACACACACGCACGCGCGGGTGGCATAGGTCCTGTGCAGGTCATACAGACTCTCTTCTCTATTGATGTCAATGGTAACTATAACATATTCTGTAACAACGAAGTCAAACATTTTTTCCCCATGGGCACCACAGGCAAATGTACACCCTGTATATGTTTCTCCATCTCTGTAATTTCCTTGCATGTCAGTATCTAAAGCTACAGCATCAGTTGAATAAAATGGTGCCAAAATGGTTTCCGCTGAGCATGAGGAAGGTCAATGGGTCGAGTTGGTCCATTTTTTAAACGGCTATTTTAGGGGGCATTCAGCCCCTCTAAAATGATCTTTAGCTCCCCAAATAATGTATATTTGAAGTTTAAGTCGTCAGTAGCTGGGAGAAAACAGACCAGACCAGGCCCCCTGTCCTCAACAAAAGGCTGTCGCCTCCTCCCATCCATTAATCTGTAATGTGTCACTGAATCTACGTGCCAAACAAAGTCTGAGGACGAATCTACACTCTGTAGCATGAGATGCAGAAACTTCATGTCGAATGGAACTCTGGGCTCCTGCACAGATGTTGTATCCCGAGGCCGCAGGGGAACTCATAAGAAGTGCCACAGGATGTTATTCTGGACAGTTCTACAAGTTTGCACCGTTTTTGAAATGCCCCTTTGATGTCGGCAGAGACCATAGGTTGCACCTGCCGGGTGTGATTTTTGAAGGTATAAGCTGCTAACAACAAAAAAAAAGTCTGCGTACGACAACGTGAGGAAGGTGGGGTCTCGGGAAACATCCAACGATGGGAGAGGGACACCTGAGCCACCGTGTGTCCTGCAACTGCTTTACGTCTGAGAGAGAGAGAGAGAGCGAGAGAGAGAGAGAGAGAGAGAGATGGCTCACTCTGCTACACTCCCTAACCCCACCCGGACCTTATTGGCCCCCAGGGGACAGTGACCCGGTGATGTCCAGGCAAGTTCTCTAGAGCAGGGGCTCTTTTTTTTTTTTTTAGGCTGAGGCCTATTAAATGTGCATGAGTGTGCGTCTGTCTAGGAATCTCCCTCTATTTCAGATGGAGGGGGGTCCCTACTCTCTTATTTATCAAGACTGTTGTTAATGCATTCTGGGCTATCCAAGTCACACACACACACTCGAACAAACACTTACGTACACACACGCGCGCAGACATACACAAGTGCAGTCATACACACGCTGGCACATACACTCATGCGCAAACACTTGTGCATTTACAACTTCATACATAAGCTCTCATTCTATCTCACACAGAGAGACTGCACAGACAGATTCAGATACATGCTTACACACACACACCTCACTATGCAGGGCGTTTCAAAAAAGTATACCCAACTTTAATCATTGATTATACTGTACAGAAACTACTGAATTTTATTTCAAGTGCGATATTCCATTAGAAAGAGCTGGTTTTACTCTTTTAAATAATACCCTAACCACACGTTTATTTTCACGGGTTTTTGTACAGTATAATCGATGATTAAAGTTGGGTATGCTTCTTTTTTAATACACCCTATATATGAGGAGGGAGCTACATGTTTATTATCAGAGAGTGAAAAATTAATCGGCCAATGCCTGCTTCATCTCTGTTTGACATGACTTGTACTGCTTCTATGGCGGTCCCAAGACGATGCTCCTTTTCTATAAGATAAATCAAAATATTTTTATTAATATTTCATTAAAAATAAACAAAAAACATAAATTACAACTGTAGCTCTGTTTCCAGGGCTCAGGCTAAACACACCTGCCGCCAGCTGGAGGAACGGCCACCTCTGGAGTACTGCGATCTCTCCCAACCAAACACAGACACACGCGCGCGCACACACACACACAAACAAGCAACTTTCAGAAAAAAAGTGGAGGAGGAGGCAGCATGCGTGCTAAATTAAGTTCTGAGCTTGGCTTGACAGCAGCACTCATGAAAGCGCAACCGCACCGTGGTATTAATTTTGTATGCTTGCCGTGTCAAAGACTGAACAACTAAATTGAAAATAGTTATATTAACGTGCCCTTCCCTGTTGCCGTTGATATTGTAAATGGTCAAATTTTGGGGATTGTACTGAGAAATTTTATGTTAAATTCTGGTCTTAAAATGGTCTTAAAAGTTGGCGAGTTCTGTATGTGCATTTTTTCTTCTTTTTTTTTTTCAGTTGCGTTCAAATTCTTCAGTTTGCTTTGAACCCAGGGTGGTTCTGGGGAGTATCCGGGAGAAATGTGCAGAGGTGAAAGAACGACTCGAATCCAGTGAGTGAGCACCACTTTCCAGGAACGTGTCGCTCTCAATACGGCGGTCCACACGCACAACTCCTTCGCGATAAAAAATCGGCTACTTGTTAATCAGTGCAGCCGATGCTTAATATGTTTATTACAGCGCACCTTCTCTTTATATGCTACCTACTGTAGCTATGGCCCATTTTTGTTCTATTACCATCTTCAGAGAATGACATTTAACGTTTTCAGGAGATTAAGTATCGCGCGCGTGTCTATGTGCACAAAATATTCAGTCTCTTAAAGCAAAGATAATATGGCGTAAATTTGTTCTGAACCTGAGAAGTATATTTTCAGCAAGGCCTTTTCATTCTATATCAGACAGCCGCAAAGGACGAGAGTACCAGCTTCAGGCGACAAGATATTTCACATGGGTCCTCGAAATAGCTACCGCGCACTTGGGACTGGCCAGCAGCGCGAGCTCAGAACTAACTGCAGGGAAGCGGCGATGCCGTCTTTTGGAAAAAGTTGTCGTGTTACGGAGTATGTTCAGTGGACTGTGATAATGCATTTGTAAAACTATATCTATCAGCGAAGACTATATCGTTATATAGGCCAACATATTAAATTGGTGGTGCAGCTGGGATAATTAAATCGTTCTATAAATAATAAATCAGTCGACAAGTCAAATAATTTGTCAAGGGGCCATATTGTACTGATCTTTTACAGACACCCTCAGTAAACTTCCCACACTCCAGAATATACGAGCCATATTACAGCCTGCGTGTTGAGATAATCTATGAATGTATAACTTAATCGTCTATCCAAGCATTCACAATTAGCCTAAATAGGCAAATCATCTTGTCTAGGTATATAGTCTAATGCGCCATTGATGTAAGCGATGTTTGAATAAACTGCTTGTAAATTTAGGTAATCTTTTAATTAAAATGACAGTGGACTTAATATCTAAACGGATGTTTAATGACTCCTAGTGCGCAAGTCACCTGCCTTTGAAATTTGCCTGCTTCCAATTTTTGAAACTTAATTTAAACTGTAGAATGACTATAGCCTTTAATAATTTAAAACCATGTAACAACAACAACAACAACAACAACAATAATAATAATAATAATAATAATAATAATAATTTTTTTTAGTATAATAGGCCTAAACCGAGTACTCCATTACACCCATGTTTGGGAATTCTGACATTATTTTACCCGGGACATAAAGACAGGTAGCTAAATCACAAGAAGGGAACGGTAATCTACCTGGCACGTCTGTCTTTATTTAAAAAAAAATATATATGGGAATAACTCGTAAATATTGCAAATGATTGAAAACAAAACATATCTCTTTTTAAAAGCCTTTGTTATTCGCCTGTATCGCAATTGTGGGCCAGCCAGCATCGTTTCTTAACGATTCATTATTGATATTACCGAAATAAACTAGAGTATTCGAAATGGTAATTTTCGTACTCTAATTTAAACAGCTTGATTTTCATACTGGTACCTGAATAGCACCTGTTTTATTTTCTGATAATAACTTGAATTATTTCATTAGTTTAAATTTGTTTTTTGTTCATTTGCTTGCTTGTTTTCTCAGTGAATACAAATGTGTTGCTTTTGAATTGATTTTAAACTTCTCATAAAATAAAGCAAACGGAAGAAGTCAGGACAGGCGATCCATGGTGACAGTATAGACTCGCGTGAAGTGTTTGCAGTTAATTCAAAGTGAGTGCCAGTCGCCGTTTGACCGCCAGTTTACCGAGCGCGCTCAGGTGGAGAGACGCAAGAGCCTTCAGATTTTGGCAGCTTTTTCACCGGGGCGGAGAGTGCAGTTTACTTATATGGCCAGGCGGAAGCGCTGTTCGCACAGGAACGGAGCAAGCCACCGTCAAGTGGTGAAGGAAAACTATATTATTCTGCTCATTAATATGGAAAAGTAAATAATGTTCAAAGCTATCTAATTTTTTTTTTATTATTATTACTGTTTGCTTCAGGAACATAGCTTGGTTTCTTTTCTCAACGCATTTAAATTATCCCATCGCAAGCTATTAGTACTCAAGTAATAGCCTGGCTGTCTGTCATTTCCAGTCGTTAGTGTTCCATTCTGCCTGCCTTCTCTCCCTCCATTTGAGCGTTCACTACCGATTTCCAAAAGCATTAAAGCTGTTTCGTCTTTTCTTATCGAAAAACTGGCGAACTTATAGTTTTTACTTTGAGGAGACCCGAACTGGTTGTAATGTGGGATTAGTTAAAACTGTATATTTGAACAATCAGGAATACATTGCGGTTATGTGATCACTATTATCCAGGCTTCTATTTCCCTTGGCGCTCAAAGGGAGGTTTAATGACCACCTGAATTATTTGAATTATTAGGTGTAATTAAAAAAAATAATAATAAAAACAAGGGTCAATGAAAGTAAAAATAGTCAAGTCAATTTTTTATTTATTTTTTTTTTTTTGGCAGTCGCAGCATTGCAGGGGAAACAGTTTAACTGTTTTTTTCTGCCACAACGTAGTAGAGACTCAAAATTATGCTATCTTTGAAGTCACATACCAATATAATTGGCAATGTGATTGCTGCCTGGGGTGGGGATGGTTGTAACTCTTAATTCTTAAGTGGCAATAACTGCCCCTTGATCAAAACTGATAGCTTTAGGCATTTATTTCTTGACATGCCCAGCCAATGGAAGAGAAAAACAGGCCAATGTATCTCTGTAGACACATGGGGGTACCAGCTGATGTACATGTTTACACACACACACACACACACACACACACAAGTGTGCACACATATGCAAATCCACACAAACCACACCATTATGTTAGTTCTAAAATATTTTTTTAGAAATGACATTGCCATTAATTTAACAATGAAAAATATTGATTTAATCGGAAATGCTTATTTTTTTACCTACAGTATTTAATTACATTGTTTAATATAAAAGGGGCATTATAAGGTCAAATTTAATGGAAAAGATCCACACTTGTTTATATCTGTTTATATCTCACATGTTAATGATGCTATCAATATATCCATTCAATACCAATTGAATATCAATATCAAAATATCAATTTTATTCTCATGTTTAGGGATTTTAGTCTTGTACATCTTTGTTTCTCTTTTTTTGTTGTTTTTATGGAAAGAGAAGCCTCCCCAGACATTTTTGCAAAAATCCGGTGTAAATTTCAGTGTGGGGTTTCACAATTCCCTATCTGCATGAAGAAATTGTGAAGCATTTCACAGTTTTTGCTTCTGTAACATCCATCTGAAGTTAGTGCTATAACTCACCCCAGCCGAGGGACAGGGCCTATTAATGGCAATATAACCCCATTGTTTGTTTGTTTTTGTCGTGTGTCCATCTACACTGCACTGCTAAATGGTTTGATCAAACAACACAAAATTTTCTGGAAAGGCGTGCAGTGGTCCAAACACTACCTGATTGAATTTGGACCTAACTGGGTCAAGGTCAAGACCAAGGTCACCAAAAAACTAGGCAGGGTATGTAATGTCCGGCACCACTTGTTTGTTGTTGGCATTAGCTCACGTTTTGTGATATTGCTATGAAAATCCAAATTATTATTTTTATTTATTTATTTATTTATTTATTTATTTATTTTTTGCTGATAACTTATGGTAGCTCACATCAAAGTTTGAGCTCCATGCATTATCACTCATTCAGTTATGCATATATACAGCAAAATGTGTGGCAATCATCTCCACGCTCACCCACGTGAGCCAATATTTACTAACTCATTCACTGCACTTTTAAAACCAGGTAATACACTACTACATAGCTGTGAACTCATTTTGGCCAAAGGAGAGACCGATAGCTTCAGTCACCGACAAATCGATGGAGAACTTCATGGTCCTAATGAATCATCAAATAGAGCAGCAGACTCTCTGCGCGAAGGTCTAATAGTTTTTTTCAGGGAAACTTGTGAGCGCCCATCAAACTACGGCCAAGAGAGAAAAAGGCCTATTCGATTAATCGATGCACACAGAGAGAATTTCCTCACTACTGAAATCTCGGGAGGATTTTCCCCCTTTCTCTTTCCCGCTAAACGCAGCGCCTTTCATGCGCCCTGGCGCAGCTCCAAGGGCGCACGCAACGGCAACATCCGGCGCGCTCGGCGGTGCTGACAGCTGTCACTACGGCTCGAGCTAATGCAGACGGGATAACCCGAGATGAACAGAGACGGGCCTTATTGCTCCGGCACTGCGCGCATTTACGGACAGGATGGAAGTTTCTTGACCGATCTCGCGAACGCGAAGCCAGATCTGGGGCGGACGCGCATGTAGCCTCGGGCAGAGGACTCCTATTCGCCCTCACCTGGTTGCGAGGTCACTTACCTGCGAGGATAAAAGTGCGAATGAATGCGTTATCGAGGAACGGCGGAAATCGAGCCCTTTGACTCTTCCTGTGTGCAGGTGTAAGCGGGGTGGCATCGGTTTCATTGCTCAGGGACGGGGCGCGTATCAGCAACTGGCTTTTTTTTGTGTGAGGAGGAGGTTGGCTTTCTCGTAATACTTCGCGCGACTCTTAATTGCTCGAAGGCGAACGAAGTTCTCTTCAAAACCGAGTAAACAAACACGGAGGTGTTTTCTCCGAGAAGAACTGACGCACTACTAAATCAACGAATTACGCAAAATAAGTAAACCCGACTTGACTCATAAATTAAATGAATGAGCTGGCCCCGCATTTTTTTAAACATAATTTATTGAATCCAATTCCAAAAACGACGCCTTTTTGATGAACATCCGTCACTCTCGTGTTTACTGCACGGATCTGTAATCTCTTATTTGTGCATGCACTTAAAAACAGATGGTCTCAAAGTGCGCATTGATTATATGGTTCAATCGGTAATTAGCTTTCAAATATTAATAATGCACTGTCAGCGTGGGTTGCGCTGCTCGTGCACGGATCTGAAACAGAAGAAAGAAACTCGCAGATGTTTATACTTTGAGCTGATGAGGCAAGAACATCGACTGAAGTTGAGCTTTTGCTGATACAGTACATATCTCTAACTTGCCCGTGAGGCTCTATCATGTTTTAAAGTAAATGAGTGAGGTCACCGACCATTTTTTTTAAAGCTTGCTGCTCTCTAGTTTATGACGGACGGCAGGAAATTATGCTGCCCGGGATCATGTCATTCCTGAGTGACTTCAGTCAAACATCTCTGTAGGCTCCCAGACAGAAGAGATGGTGATGATGGAAAGGGGGAGGGGGATTGAAGAAGGTAAAAGGTAGAGGAAAACAGAAGACTTGGAGAGTTGTGGGAGTGCGCTAACAGATGTGCACACATATATACAAACTCGGTCGTGCACCTGTACTGGTATTCACACTTAGTATTCACTCTAA
This sequence comes from Gymnothorax javanicus, assembly GCA_029692085.1. Lineage (NCBI taxonomy): Eukaryota > Metazoa > Chordata > Actinopteri > Anguilliformes > Muraenidae > Gymnothorax > Gymnothorax javanicus. The sequence continues at coordinate 140,189,597 of CM056196.1, read as the reverse complement.
GCCTTAATTCAAGGTAATTTCAGTCCACTTCCATTTTTACAATGCTTTTTTTGTGTGTGTGTGTGTGTGTGTGTAGAAGACTGCGATAGTGATGTCATGCAAAGTCACAGAGGGCAAATAGCACACAATGTTTAAAATAATATAAGAAAAGGAACTTCAAGCATGGGGAAAAAAAACCCCACTTTGGAGGGTAATATGCAGCCTTTCTCCCTCAATGTAAAGATATCCAACTCATAGTTTTTCCCTTTTTCATACATTGTGCAATGATGAGTTTTTTTCCTCTGTTCTGTGTTTTTTTTGTTTTTGTTGTTGTTGTATACATTCAATTATTCCCTCATGTATTTTCTAGTATTTTTTTGTGAAGCAGCAGCTGTTCGACCTGTTAGCTCAGGTAATGTCTCCGCGCTGCGGCTTCATGTCTGTTGTCTGCCGCTACAGGGACTGGGCGGAGTGTGAACTCTTCCAGGAAGCGCTGAAACAGGAGTCTGCCGTCATCCTCACCCATAAAACTTTACTCTCAGCGGCTGCTAAGCTCTGTGCCACAGAAGTTCTGCACTGCTAAGTTTTGTACATCTGAAGTTCCCTGCTGCCAAAGTTCTTTGCCTCACAGTCCCATGCTACTCGAGTTCTCTGCCACAGTAGTTGCTACTTGAGCTCTGTGCAGGTAAAGGTCTGTGTTGCCAAGTTCCGCAGCTCTCAGTTTCATGCTGCAAAGTGTTGTGTTGCGCAGTCATCAGTCTCTTTCCTTGATGCAAAAATCAGCCTCTTGTCAGGAGATTCCGCCATACATTCCAGGCATGCTATCACAACCAAGGCTGGGATTCAATCCACACTGATTTTGTCCTTAATTTAGAAATTCAAAGAGGAATAATTTGTTTCTTTCACCAACACAGATTATTTGGTGACCAAAATAAAACTCAGGATATATTTGCATGAAGACGGGGTTTATTGGTGTGATTCAAGAGAAATGGTAAAAAACAGAGTTGATGTAAAGTGATGTCAGTCGAGGAAAAGATCGTGAATGGACACACTGTCATTACTTCTTGAACTACGGGGCACTCGGTGGAGCGCATACGTCTGCCACGCCATATATCTGTACTTTTGGTCACAGAATATGTTCCGGACCACTTGACAAATATCACACAGAGCCACGTGAGACATAAATTCTTCCGGATCCAGAATCCAGAATATGTTCAGGAGCATTTCCAAAATCGAATCAACTCATCCTTGGACTACCACCTATCATCCTAAGGAATTTCGTGCCAAACCGTTCATAACTTTTTGAGTTACCCTGTTAACAGGCGGACAAACAAACAAACAAATGAAATCGCTCATAGAGCAAGGACATACTGAAATCTTCAAGGTCAAAGGTCATGGTGCCATTAATCGGTGACCTTAACCTTGGCCTGGAGGCGAGAGTCGTTATTTTCAATAGGCCTAAACTAGATGCCAGTGCCAGCAATATGAGCCAACTTGGAATAAAATGTGGCCAGTTGTTTTAGCTAGAACTTGCAAATCAACAAACAGACAAACTGAACCCATTAATAGAGGCATGTTAACAAACAAACGGGTGAAAACATAACCTCCTTCGCGGAGGTAATTAATTGAATAATAATTGAACCAATCTCGTATTTTAACTGCAAATTTACATTTCACAAGTGTGGTCAACAAAAAACTCGTTTCAGCAGATGTTTGTTGACAGTGCGTATGAGTAAAGTGAGAAGCTGTAAAGATTTATAAGATCACAAAGACCTAACATGATTAGAATGTCCGGGACTGGAAATTATAATGTCAAAATCACTACTGGGAGTTCAAAGAAACAAGGTTTTGGAACAGTGTCTGAATAATACTAAAAAACGTTTGACAAACCTGCTGGTAAAAGGTTCCTGAGGAATATGTCATGCAGGAGAGACTGCAGAGCTGTAATTCTCTTGTAATTACGGATTTGGAGATAGAAATTAAGGCAGTGCTTATGTGACCCATCCCTAAATCTCAAAGTCTCATATCCCCTTTCTTCATGGTGGATTTTCACAAAATGTTGTTTTTTTTTTTTTTTTTTAATATAATCCATAATCATATAATCTTCTGGAATAGTAAAACCAGAGAGGCTGTGTGAATTGCTAAATACTCAAAACACAAAGATGCATAGAGACCCTCCACACAAATTCAGATGCCTGTCCCTGCTTTGTACATTTACACACACACGCGCAGTCACGGGCTGATGCACTTACATGCGTGTGCACACATATACACACTCATAGGTTCACACTCACACAGAGACATACACATTCTCTCATACACACATACACACAACACTTACCGCACGCATATAAACAGATGCTGACTTGCTCATGCGCGCGTGCACACAAATGCAATCATATGCTCACACACACACGCATACGCACTCTCTCTAACATATACACATACACACACCACATACCACACACACATACACTCATGCTGATTCACTCACATGCAAGTGCAAACAAACACGCACTCATATGATCACAAACACACAGATATATACATTCAATTGCTCTCACACACACACACACACACAGATCATAGACCGCACACACATAAACACGACATGCTGATACACTCACATTTGCGTGCACACACATACATGCGCTCATATGATCACTAACACACACAAAGAAATACACAGTCTGTCTATCACACATGTACACACACACATACACACGGACATTAGAAACACTGTGAATCTAGTTCAGGAAGGACAGATGTTCTTATAGATGAGATTATGCCCTAATAAAAATAAAAAAATTAAAGCTCTCCCAATGATCCCAGAATTCAGGCACACAGGATGCCCCTTCAAGCTAAGCATTCCTCCACCTTCCCACATACACCCTCTCTCTCAAATATATACACACACACACACACACACACACACATCTTTCACTCTCCACAGACCCCTATTTTACAAAGAGCCATGATGTTCAACACACATCGCTACAACACCCCTCCCCCGCACACACGCGCACGCGGCCACCTCATTTTGTCCCTCTCTGCCACCACAGTCCCGAGCCCCGTGTTTAAACGCACGCACACGTTTTTAATATTTCAATCGAAGCCCACTCCAGCCAAGCGCTAGTGTTAGCGCCCGCGCGAAGTGAGCGCGAGAGCGAGAGAGAGGGAGGGAGAGACCGCTGTTGACAGCTTCATAAATACTCCATGACGAATGCCCCGGCAAGACCAGACCTGTCAAAGCCTCACCATGATTTATTGATTTCTTTATTTGTCACACAAAGGGGAACTTTTCCCTCCTCAGTGTACAAACCGCTGCTTGATGTGGGGTAGTATAGCCCAGCGTGGTTGTGTGTTGGGGGGGGGGGGTATTGCCCAATCCATCTGGCTGTCACCAGGACTAAAAACCCCAACGCAGAGCCAGGTCTGACCAATCAGCCGATGTTTTTGTTTTGTTCAAACAGAGAGAAATAATTACAATATAGAAATACAAAAAAAAAAATAAAAACAATTTTTATCAGGGTTCCGTCCAGCAAGGGGAGTGGCCAGCAATGCCATTCATTCTGTAATTTAAGATTTTGCTTATCTGGCTGGATGAAGATTTTTCAGTTGTATGATTTGTATTATGAAAATGTTTAATTTCATTATCAAAGAAATCCTTAAAATATTATTTAAAAATGAATATTACAAGATTTATGTCAATCAAAACTATTACTGTTCTTTAAAATAAATAAATAAATGTTTTGTTTGATGGACAATTATTATTATTATTATTTTTTTTATAATTATTATGGGAAACTACAAATGACTCAGGATATTGAATAAACAGAATATTGCATGTATGACAAAGTCATGACAAATTAAGATTAGATATTTGAGCAGACTTTTTATGTCATAGGAGAATTATTATTATTTTTTATTATTATTTGTTGAAGTAGTAATATTAATTTGATAATAAATATTCTATTATTAATAATAAAACAGCCTGATAACATTGATCATTTGTGTGACTGTCAGACAGACAGGTTTGAGTTCGCTCAAGTGATCATGTGTTCATTTAATATGTTATAAACAGCGAGACACAGACCCAGAAACTGATGGTTCAGTGAGGGGCCATTTCCTGTCATTCTATCTTAACCATCTCTCTCGTTCCACCTCTTCTCCATCTCGCTCTCTCTCTCTCTCTCTCTCCCTCTCTCCCTCTCCCCCCAGCGATCGTTGGCAGGCTGTCGATAGAAATTGTTGGTCGGAGGCAGGCGCAGTCAATGACCTGACGGAGCGTAGTTATCGTCCTAATTAAGATGCCACACTTGAGTTAAACCGCAGCATTAAGATTTGATGGAGAATTGATCAGGGTGTCAGAGGGAGAGAGAGGGGAGAGAGAGAGAGAGAGAGAGAGAGAGATGACAGGAGGCAGGCACCTGGGAGTACACATGCCCCCCACCTAACACCACCCTTGCTGCTCCCACAAACTGAGAGGGTGAAAGGTTAAGATAAGCCTTGATTCCAGATGATCACCCCCTGTGTCTGATCAATGGATTAATTAGTCTGTTACTACAGAAGTCTCAATTCCCTCCTCTCACACATACACATACGTGCATACATACAGGCACACACATATGTGAGCGCAGTAAAAATTGTCGTTTCATGAAACTTGGATTTTTTGACCTTTTGCTATAGTTTGCTGTAGTTTGTGTACTTACAGCAAATTATTTGATGTCAAAAAATTAAAGTGATAAGAATTAAACCGCTATCGCAGATCAAGTAAGAAGTGCCCAACTTTAAACGCCTCTATCTCAAAATCTTAAAGTGTCATGAAAAGTCAATTTTAACTTGATGCGTTCAGGCATACAAGCACATACAAGCAGACACACGACCCCATGTCAAAAAAGTTGATAAGGTATGGAAAATGCACATAAACGAAACGTAACAGCAGATGATACTAACAAGTAGCACGGAAAGAGCAAACCACACACTATAAGCATCCTCTCGCACAGGACAACCACACTGAATCCTCCAATACGGCTTACTGTCGTATTCAGGAACTTTATCAGAGTAACTGTTTATCACACTACTGCCGCTGTTACTACTACTGCAACCCCAGCTCCAAAAAGTTTGGATGGTGTGAAAAATGTTCATAAAAACAGAAAACAGTGATTCCTAAATTTCTTCGACTTGCATCTCATTCCAGACAGTATGAATATATTATGTTTTGTTTGGTCATCTTCATTTTATTTCTGAATATACCTCTATTCCCACCATTCAAGCCTGCGAGGCATTCCAAAAAAGTTGGGACAAGAGCAAATTAGGACCAGTAATGAGAGAAAAAAAAAGATTGATGATGAGATTTGAAACAGCTGATGTCAGCAGATAATCACGATTTGGTGCAAAAGCTGCACCCAGAAAAGGCCTGCACTGTTATAAAGCGACTGAATTTAACAGTTAAATTAAGGCATTGTTTCCTGGCTATTATAACTGTAAGTAGAGTCCTGCACGCATTTAACTGTGGTTTACACTTAACATACACGGGACTCTGTTGTAAACTTATTGTAAAATTACAGTTAAAATAACTGGCAAGACAGGTGCCAGTTAAATTAACAGGCAAAAAAAGGTGCAAGTTTATAACAGTGTAGTACTTCACTGGCAAAGATGGGCTGAGGATTGCCAATTCGACCACAAATGCTTGAGAAAATCAGTGAAAGGTTAAAAAGCAATGTTCCTCAACGAAAGCTTAGGAGGGATCTGAATATTTCACCCTCTACATGACATTACACAATTAAAAGATTCAAGGAATCTGAAGGAATTTCTGTGCATAAAGGGCGAGGGAGGAAGTCTAAGCTTCTGTGATCTCTGATCTCCGATCACTCAGATGACAATGTGACGAGAATCACCATTCATCTATGAGTGATATAATGACAAGGGCTCAAGATGACTGGCAAACCTTTGTCAAGTGCTACAATATGTAGTTACATCCACAAATGGCAATTACAACTCACCTGTGCAAAAAGGAAGCCTTATATGAGAAGTATTGAGAAGCGCCGTCGACTTCTCTGAGCACAAAGGACCATCAAAAAATGGAATCCTATTGTGGTTGGACAAATCAACACATTAAATCTTTTTGGAAGAAATGAATGCCGTGTACTTTGGACCAAAGTAGAAAAGGACCATCTAGACCTTTACTAGCAACAACTCCAAAAGCCATGCACTGTCTTGGTGTGTGGTTGTGTCAGTGCCCTTAGCAAGGGTAACTTGCACTTCTGGGAAGCACCGTTAATGCTGAAAAATGCATGGATATTTTAGAGCAACATTTGCTGCCTTCAAGGCAACATCTTTTCCAGGGATGCCCATGCATATTTCAACAGGACAATGCATCAAACATCATTCTACTTACATTACAAAGGCTTGGATGCATGAGAGGAGACTGCGGGTGCTGGACTGTCCTGCCTGCAGTCCCAACTTGTCCAAAATAGAGAATGTGTGGCTCACTGGAATGCAAAATGCGACAATAAAGACCCTGTGCTATCTTAAGCATCATTTGCGGGAAAATGGGACAAAATTGCACAATGTACATTTTTTTCATTTTGTGTCCTTAGTCCCTAAATATTTATTAGGTGTTGTGAAAAGGATTGGCAACATTAGAAAGAGGTAAGTACTTTCTTGTTCCAACTTTTAAAAAAAATATGTAGCAAGAATCAAACTTTACATGTATTCACTTTGAAAAATCAATAAAATTCACGTGATGAAACATCAAATAGTGTTCTTGTATTGTTTTCAACATAATACCGGTCACAGAAAATGTACAAATCACTGTTTAGTTTTATTTTTAATTTCACAAGCAGTCCCAACTTTTTCTGATTTGAGGTTGTATGCAAAAGGCCATACAACCTCAAGTATACATACATGTACACATGCACACTCATACAGATACACAGAAACACACACAAACAGATGCAGGCATATGTATGTTAGCCGTATACACAGGTTTGTGAGGACAGTGTGCACACATGAGACGACAGTCTCGGTGTTAGCGTGTGCAGGGCCGCAGCAACAGACTGAGCGCAGCGATGCATTATTGAGCAGCTCTCCGCTGAGAGTTAAGCACGCCACCCAATCAAGCCATGCCAACAAGTATAAACACTGAGCTCATATATGCACACATACACACACACATACACACACATATGCACACACACTGACAGAGCCATGCCAACAAGTATAAACACTATGCTCATACACACAGACATACACGCACACACACACACACACACACACACACACACACACACACCGATACACACCAACAATGCCTTGCCAACAAGTATAAACACTGAACTCAAACATACACGCATACACACAAAAAAGAGCCATGCTAACAAGTATAAACACTGAGCTTTGTCTCATACACACACATACACACATATATGTACACGTGCACATATACAGATCACACAGTGGAGCCATGCGAACGAGTATATACACTGAGCTTATACATAGACACATACACACACAATAGAGCTAAACTAACAAGTATAAACACTGAGCCATTTGTCTCTCTCTCTCTCTCTCTCACACACACACACACTCACACACACATGCATGCACACACCCAACAGAGCCATGCTAACCAATATACCAAGCTCACACACATACAACCACACACACACACAAAACAGTCAATCTCAAGCATGACAGACGCATCTCATACGCAATACTTACACATAATACCAACACACACACACACACAATAAAAGCATACATTATACACACATACAGAACAGACACATTCGTTAGAAAAACTGTCACTAAAACAGGACAACAGGATAATTTCACTGATATATAGGTAGGGCACACATCTTTCGGGTGTAATAATATGGGTATAGTGACGCACCATCTGAAATCCAAACCGTTACAGTCCCTACACACACACACTATACGCCACACATCCCACGTCGCGCAAGACAGCAAGCCGATAATTACCGAGTGGCCGTTAACTTCGCCAATTAATTTGAGACAGCTCCTGTGGTCTTCACCTGTCAGGTTAGGACAGCTGTTTCTCTCGCTCGATACTGCTGTGAAACAGTCTGGGTTCCTCAGTCTCGGACGACGACCCATCTTTTGCGGTATTCTGCCATCGACCAAGGGACTGGGGGGATGGTAGCGTAGCATGGAGATGAACATGCCCCCAAAATCTCTTCCTCTCGCTCTTCTGATGTGCGGTAATAATATTATGGTCATATCGCATTAACGTTGTTAGAATGTTGCTGTTGGCAGTTTGAGTGGTGGTCACCATCTGAATGCGTGCTCTGCTGTGCTATTTATCGTGTTCCCTCGACCACGTGCCCATACGAAAGAGCATGGTTGGCCTTCTTGGCGAGAGGAATCTGGTCTTCTACACCGGGGTTGTCCCAGCAGACAGCAGGACTGAAGACCCCTGTCTCAGTGCAATAACCCATTGTGGACTGAAGAGTCTACAGGGGTTGGACCAAATATTGGAACTTCTCCCCCGGAAAACGGCTTTAAATTTCAAATCTCAAAACCGCATATCGAGACAAGTTCAGCATGTCTCTCGAAAAGAGGTGTAACTAGTAGTACTTTGCAAAATTTGTCCCAAACGCAAGATGAAGATACTAACAGATTCAAAGTAGCTGGTGTCCGAATTATAAATGAGCCACTAACAAAAATGGAGAAATTATGTAAATTGCCAAGAGAAATGAGTCAAAAATTATGAGAACACAAGTCAAAGGCCTACAAAACAACAACAACAGCCAAAAGAAGCTCTACAACAAGGGCTGACGGACACTAGGTAGGATAGTTACAAACAACCAGAGACCTACAGCTGAAAACAATCACATCAAAATCGCACTGAATCAAACCATACCTGAACCATTCTCGATAAATACAGCAAATTGCGAGCTTCACAAAGCTGGTATCTACAACAGCATTTCTGATGACTCCATGCATACAGAAACAGGGATAGATTCACCATTCAAACGCCTCAGCAACTTTGTCAATTCATCTGCAACAAATTATTGAACAGAATTAGCCATTATAAGATTAATGAATAAACTTTTTGATTCTAAAAACTTTTTTTTTCAATGTCAAAGCCAGTGCAAGGGAAGTAGAGTTGGGATGTTACATATGAGGTTTGTTTTTCCGCTTGACATTCCAGGTTTCTGGTCTTTTCATCGGCAAGATTGCCGATGTTTTGAAAGGTGATGTTGCCATTGGTGACGACTGACACAACACACTGCCGTCAGCATAATGACACGGGATGCAAAACATAAAACGCGGCAAGAAATATGGGATTGAGTGAAAGAGAGGGGTAGCGAGACAGAGAGAAAGTGAATGTAAGAGAAAGAAAGAGAGATTAATGACGCTTAATGAAGACTGAGAACCTCACCCAGAACTGGGCTGTAACATCGTCAATAACCAGTAAGCCACAGTTATACAGCCACATAAAAGCATACAAGCAACACACGGCCCAAAGGGTTAACATAACGACAAACCGTACGCTACAGCTGTGAGGCTACATTAATTTCAGTTATCACATTAACGTCGCGCCGCGTTGTGTTGACGCTTGGTCCGAAATGATTGCCTCTTGGAAGTATCCGGAAAGGGAAAAAAAGAGAGAGAATGGGTAATGTGCGGGACACCCCCGCCCCTCTCTGTTTCAGGGGGTCATTTGCCTTCGCGGGTAAGATTATGAGCTATAATAGAGCGGGGCAGAAGAGTGCTGAGGTAGGAAGAAACCAGCTGCCGTGCAGATGAGAAATTTGAGGGTTAGTCGATACCAGCGCTCACTTCACTGAGAGAGAGAGGCAGAGAGATGGGGGGAGGGGGAGAGAGGGAGAGAGAAGGAGACACATGGAGGTAGGGAATGGAGAGATGAGAAAGAAAATTATTGAGAGGCAAGCCTGGGGATGAAAGAAAGAAAGGGAGAGAGAGGGAGAGGGAGAGAGAAAATGAGTCTGGGCAATAGAGAGACAGAAGGATAGAAGAGAGGGGGTTAAAAGAGGAGAAAAGCAGGAGTGAAAAGTGGAGAGAGAGAGAGAGTGAAAGAGAGATTCTCAGATGCTGGACTACACAACGGAATGAATGTAGTGAGATCCTTGCAATTGATTGGTCAGCTGTCCAGAGTGTGTTTCTGCCTCAGATTAGATCCTGGGATAGACTCCAGCCGGCCTGGAACCCAGACCAGGAATGAACGAGTTAGATATTGGATAGATAGATTGACAGGTGGATGGATGGATGACACACAATTTCCTGAACTCACCTCTTATAATGCTTGAACGTCCCTCAGAGTCCTAAATTCATTGTGAGTCTTTTTACCGTACTTTACAGTAGGTTCCAATGGACACTCTTGTTATATCCCCGCTCTGGGCCGTGGGTATATAGTGTATGCCAAAGAATTCCGTCCGTCCTTCTGTCCACACCAGTTTGTCCGACCGATTTCTCGAAAACCGCTCATCAGATTGTTCTCAAATTGCAATCATGCATTCTACACTTAATGGAGAGGTGCAGTGCCAAGTTTCATGAAAATGTTTGAAAATTTTTTTCGAAAATGACTTTTGTTTTCCATATTTTGAACTTAGAAAATTTGCCACTGCAAATGTTGTCCAACCAATTTCTCGAAAACTGCTTATCAGATTGTTTTCAAATTTCAGTCATGCATTCTGTACTTCATGCAGAGGTGCAGTGCCAATTTATAAGAAAATATTCCATAATCTCTTCAGTACAGAAGGGTCAGGGGTATTAGTGAGCTGTGCTCACTTTTTCACTTGTATTTCAATTATATTTGGTTAAAGTCTGTTATGACAACAGCCCTTCAGTTTCACTAACAGAATATTTGACAAGCTTCGGTCATTCTGCCCCAGAGGCGAGTCTCAGAACTTTATCTGTGGTTGCTCTGAAAATTTGGACAGTGTAAAACTGGGCAAGTAATCAGTTCATGCAGGGCAGTGTCAGAGATGTTGATCTGTTGAAGCTGATGAATCCATTTTTGGCAAATGCTTCAGATACCAAACACAGCACGTGGTGCCAGGCACAACATACCCTGCCTGGGGGAGACGATCTTGCGCTTTGGGTGTTGAATAACCTGAGACCCCCCTGACATTTGACCCCTACTGTTAACGAGCCTGAAGGTGTCACACCATACTATAGCATATGACCAGAAGCAAATTTGAAAAATGCACATTTTTAATCCAGTTAGAACTTGATCAGCGCAGAGTTAAGGAACTTTTTCTGAAAAATAATGTTTTTTTTTTTTTTAGTGCCCTACCTTGGTCCAAACTTTAATGAGGTGATCCTTGGACCATTACACACCTTTCTTGAAAATTTTGTGTAATTTGAGCAAACAGTTTTTTGTGCTAAACTGCTACCAGACAAAGACACAAAAAACAAACAAACAAAAAAACAAAAAGACAAACAAATGAAATCGCTTGGAGAGAAAATCTCAACATTTGCTCTCAAACTAGAAAAATGCTGTTTGTGGACGACAGCAAGGTATAACCCCAAAAGGACAGCAGCCTCCTAATATTTCATAGTTCATAGTTCGACCGAGCAGATGCGCACGAGGAAAGGGTATAGGGTCCTGAAAATCAACATGAGAGCTACTCTGGGCTCCAGGAATGTTCAAAGCAAATTTTTGTGAGAGGGTAAGCAATATCAATATCTACCCTTTCTATGCACCAGAAACAATCACAGAAAGAGTGACATGATTCCGATCAAAACAGTTTGAGTCTTTGTATTTAGATATGTTGAAGTTGATCGAGTTTTGGCACCACAGGAAACATGACAGAGCCACCACAATCAATAATTTCCTGCTCTATGCACCAGGAATGTTGAAAGCAGTCTGAACATGATTCTCATTAAACCTGTTTGAGTAATTGCAAGTTTTAAAAAATTAATGGTTTGGCCAGGTGGTGGCGCTACAGCAAAGTCATAGAGTGACTAACATCAGCAACAGCCCTTCTTTATGTACCAGACACACTCACTTGATTCCCAACAAAACTGTTCGAATTATTGCATTTATAGTTGAAAAGTTTGACCAGGTGGTGGCGCTACAAGAAAAGTCATGAGGTCACACAAAATGATAGGGTTTGTCTTGTATGCACCAGGAATGGACACAAAAAAGTTTCCTGCAATTCCTATCAAAACTGTCAAGTTACCCTAATTTTTAAAAATTAAAAGTTTGGCCTGGTAGTGGCACTATAGCAATGGTCGTAGGGCGACCAACATCAAGAACACGCCTTCTCTCCAGCGCAGATTCAATCACGTTGTCAACTTCCTCCCCATCTTCTGAATGGTTGATCATTCTGGTTTATCAAATCACTTTATAACCATCTCAAAAACATGCATCAAAAGTTAACGTGGGTTAACACTTTTGTTCAAATGTGAAATGGTGAGGTCAAACAGTGATTGATTCCTGATGGAATTCCCATAATGTAAAAAGAAAATATCAAATCCCCATGTAACCCATGTGACAAAGTGAGCATCAGAGCTGGTTGCCTTGCTGGTTCCTTAATTGGCTGCCAGATTGTTTTCTTGTCTCAGACAGGAGAGGTCCCTACCTCCTCCAAACAGGAGCATCAAGCAAGCGACCAGGGTGCCCTTTATGGGTGCTTAGGAACACAATGGCCCGAGAGAGAGAGATAGAGAGAGAGAGAGAGAGATGGAGTAAGAATCCTGGTGAATCCCGAACGAGTGCACAATTTAACCCCTGAAACGTGATGGATGGCGGCCAGTAAAGGAAGGATTAACCTTGGGTGTCGGTTACTGGTTCCTTGGGGGAGGGGCATGTTGTGCAGGTGGGGATTAGGGTGTAGTGGGGTATTGGGGGGCCGCTGGGCATCGCGATTGAAGTGGTGCCTCTTTATGAACGCATCATAAACAAGCCAAATGACGCGTACACAGGGAGAAGCGTTTATGGAGGGACGGCGATCCGTCACAGGGCTTAACGAGGCGCCGTTAATCAGCGAGGGAGGTCAGGATGTACGGCGGGGACGCGGTTGACATTGTGGGGAACGACGCTCGCGGGAGTGACGGAGCGAGTGAGCGGCATCTGCCACGCGATCACGTGATCGTGAGAGGATCCATGTTGTTGCACCTCACCGTTCCAGTCAGAGTCTCAAACGTAAACAAGAACCTGATTAGGCCACACCTGAGCCACTGTCAAAACTACACTGATCACCAAAGAAATATGCTGGTTACTATTTACAAATAGAGCACTGCTCTGGTCATTAGTGCAGCGAAAAACTGCATTCATACCACTGAAAAACAACAATCCCTGCTGTCCATCCACCCACCCATCCATTATCCAATCCACTTATTCCCGCTCAGAGTTATGGGGGAAGTGGGGTAGGGAGGGCTGGAGCTTACAGCTGTCTTTTGCCAATTAAAAGTATCCAATTAGCCCAGCATTCCTGTCTTTGGACTTCAGGAGGACACCAGACCCCACATGAACATGGGAAGAACATACAAACTCCATGCAGATAGGCTCCAGGCCGCATTTCGAAGCACAACCTTCTTGTTCCAAGGCTCCAGTTCTGCCCCAATCCCTGTTGTCCGCCAGTAAAACCTGCCCACGTGCCCAGACAGTCGGGAGATGTATTGTTAATGGCTTAACCACAGGAAGCAACGGTAAGGTGCCTTTTATGAGGCCGTAAGTCTTCGGATGTTGCTTGTGAGGAGTTCAAAAATATGCAAATTGACCTCATTGGGCCAGTAAGATTCTTCTGCAAATTTCTTGAGTGTTTGTCCATGAAGTGCAAAAATGTTTTACTAAGTATGTTTTCCCTTCAATATGTCTCCATTATCAGCGAGCTGATGATCTGTTATCCGTCAGTGAAATACCGGGCTGAATACTTTGGGGTTGCACCACTTGTTTTTGTTTAGCTGCCTGGCAGCTGAGGACCCGAAATTAAACACACAGGTGTGAGCCAACCTTTCTCTTCACACGCAAAATTTCACATGCACACACACACACACACACACACACACACACAAACGCATGGGCACAAACTCTTGCAGATGCACAGCAGCATACAAAGACTCCCACGCAGAATAAAATTCACTCATAAATGGACTCTTGCAGAAACATATATATGAACAAAAGCTTTCATTCATACAGTTGCACGTAACCATCCATGCGAACACACAGAGACACACATGCTTAAGTCCAAGTGCACAAACACACACAAAGTCATGGACACACACAGTTATGCGCACATGCAACACACACTCACACACACTGTAGTGAGATTAATTGATCCTCCCAATATCACTCGCTAATACCCCCTCCCAATAAAGACTTACTCCCTCCCCAAAGACAGATAATCCCCCGGACAGATATCTCTTTAACAGAGGAAGGAGAGGGAGGGGGTGTTTGGGGCGATGAACGGGGTGTAATACTGTACAGTCCTTACCATTAACTGCAGGCTTAACACTCCCTAGAATACCAGATTCTGCAATAGCTGTCTGGAGGCCATTTCAATGCACCAAATTTTTTCACGGACACAAGTCCTCTATCGACCTGTCCGTGGACCTTCTTGTTTTCATAATTAAAGTGTACTTCCCCAGACCCTCGACATAATGTTCCATATCCTAACAACTACATTACCCATGATTATGTGGGTTCTGTGGGACCATGTTCTGTTAACAAAGCTCAAGTCAGTTCCTCTGTCCAGTTTAATAGGAACAAGCTCCCAAGCCTAATTCAGGGTCCAGTTCTTGTTAATCCTTCCAGGTCTGTTCCTCTGTCCAATTTGTTAGAAACAAGCTCCCAATCCTTCTACAGTCATCATGATTGGAACCTCAAGCCACTCCATCCTCCTGTTGTACAGTTCGACTCCACCTGGCTGTTTTCCCGGTAGCCACTGGCTGGTGATTAGCAGTCTAGCTTCGCCCATTACGTCTGTGTTGAAGTGTGCTGTCTTCCTCTGGGGTTCCATCCCCACCTTTTCCTCTAAGGTTCTGTACCCAAATATTACCTTACTGCTCTCAATAAACCTGCCTATTGGATTGTGCTCTGCCTCGGCACTTGATTGCCTGGTCTGGATCATAACATACACCTGTAAATGAGACTAAGGCCCTGTCCACATGTAAGCAGTTATTTTTGAAAATGTATCTTTTTCTATGCATTTTGGCCTATCATCCACACACAAATGGCGTTTGAGGTCACTGAAAAGAGTAATATTTTAAAAACGCCTTCTAAAGTGAAGACTTTTCAAAACTCTGGCTTCTGTGTAGTCGCAAAGACATGTAAAACGGTATGTTCGGAAAATGATGACATCACAACTCAATTTGCAAATACCAACTGTTGCTCTGGGTACTTTGGGTATTCATTGTACAACCTGTCATATGTAACCATCATTGCCCTATACTGTAGGTGTCCACCATTTTATGCTTTGTACTTGTTTAATGTTTTTCTAAATGTTGAATATTTATACCACTGACCTGTGCAGTTTCTGTGAAAACAAATTTCCCTTTGGGGACAAAAAAAAAGTAAGTTACTAACAAACTACTGTTCTTCTCTTATAATATACATGAACAGTTTGACAGCAAAATGCAATATATGCCATTTTGAGACTCGCACACAAACTGGAATCATCTACTTTAAACTGAGTCAGAATTATCCTCAATAAAATCATTCACCTCAAAAAACGATGTAACCCATTAACCAGCAACCCAGATTTTGTTGTTTGTTTGAAAAATGCAATAAGTGATCCACGTTGTTTCATTGCAAAATATTATTGCGATAGCTATGTGAACTACTTTTTGCATTATGTTCGAAGTTGTTCAAAATGGCGGTGCATTTGATTGAAACTAATACCTTGGTTATTTAGGTCAAAAATAACCTTTGCTTTAACCTTTATGTACATTTTTCTGCATGATTGCCCTCAAGCTGTTCCCATTTAAGTTCGCCTGATCAACAATCAAACAATTTATTGACTGAACTGCAAAGAGCAATACATGACCTGTCGTGATTAAGAAATGATAATAACAAAGTGATTGCCTATTGGCTACAATTATACAGTTGATGTGACATTGTAAGAATGGCTATAACAAATGCAAAAAAATCAAAAATTGTCGCTCACCTCCATTTCTCTCGCATTTTTTGCATTTATTTGGATTATTGCTATCCTTACAAAGTCACTCCACTTTACACATGACTATATCAAGAATATAGAACTGATTCTCATACCTTATTGTTTAATGAGCCTCGTAAACTAATTTACGCAAATCTGTGCCATATTGTGAGCTCCACGTGCTCACAATTTATGAGACATATTGAAATTATTATTATCATCATTATTATTATTATTGTCTCATTTTGACCAAAACAGATCAGGATATATTGCGTTATGCAAAAAAAGAAGTATTTACAAGTGAAGAATTATTCAGATTGCATTTTCATGACAGTGAATTGAGAGTGACACAAAGAGTAGAGGTACACATATCCAGTTCCATGGAGAGATTACATTATTATGAAATCAATGTTTTTCTCAAAACAGGCTTATTGGATATATCTCATTTTGCCGTCAAACCCTTTGCATAGTCTTACATAAACTTTACCGCCACCTACTGGCGATAATTGATTTGAGCGTTTTATACTCGTTTTTGCCCTCTCGTATATGCAGTTAATTCCTAAAATGAGGTTGTGTGGGGAAAAGAAGGAAAAAACAGAGGAGATGGAAAAAGTGCTTTTAGAAAAATATCCAATTTGTGTTGACAAGGCCTAAATTTAAGCTCTCGACTTCATGAAGGACTGCTGTTGTTTTTCTTGCTTGCATATAACTGATTATAGCTCAAATGTAGAATAATCATCAATGCAAGATAACCTGTCTGCTTTATTTACGCATTAGATCACCTGCAACTCTGTACAGGATGTTGGGGTACTGCCCTTTATGATCAAGCATTTTTCAATCTCCCACCCCACCCCATCCCACACGCACACACACACACACACAGACACGCACGCACACACACACATATACACACACACGCGTGCACGCACACGCAGAATGGCTATAATAAAAAGGGACAAGTGCGATTGACCTGACGCTAAACTGCCAGCAGACTGTCTGGCTTTAATGCACAGTAAAGGGTGGCAGGCTATTAACCTAAACCATCCCCCCGCCCCCTTCCCCCGCCATTTCCCCTCTCATACCCCCGCGAGTCTGCAGCGGATCTGAGGGGGAGGGAGCGGGGGTCGATGTTGAACTCTCTTGGGTCACGACTGTGGTTTTATTGGCATGTTAGAAGTGCGAGGGAGTGAAATAAAGGCAATTCTTTTACAACGCTCGTGGCATCGTTCCGCGGGTCATATTTCAGCTGAACTCCTGTTGGTTTTCACTCAGCTCTGGGGGTGGGTTTGAGAGGTCAGGGGTCAGGGGTCATGTGCAGGTGGTGTTAGAGAGAGGAGAGGGTGAGAGAGTGAGAGAGTGAGACGTGCCACAGTAAAGATATTCTGTCATGAACGCAGCTGAGCTGAACAGTAAGACATGAACTTTTCAGCTTGATTCTTGATCTTAAGTCTCCACACTGCCTGTACTCTTACTACTTCAGGATGTGCGTGTATGTATATGTGTACAGTACGTGTATGTGTTTATATCCGTGTGTATGCGTGTGTGTTTATGTGTATATATGAATGTGTTTGCGAATGCGCGTGCTTTGTGCATGTGGATGTGGGTGTATGCCTGCATATATGAATGTGTTTACATGTATGTGTTTGTGTGTCTGTATGCGTGTATATGTGCATGTATGTGTGTGTATGCGTGTATATCTGTGTGTATGCATGCGTGTTTGTGGGTGCATATCAATGTAATTATGAATGCGCGCGCTTTGTGCAAGTGAAAATGGATCTACGCGTGTGTATGTGAGTGTGACTATGAATGTATGCATGTTTATATGAATGTGTTTACGCGAGTGTTTGAGCGTGGATCTGAATGTGGGTGTGTGTGACAGTACGTGTACTGTGCGTATGTGTGTGTGTGCGTGTGCATGCGTGTGTGTGTGGCCTGGCAGGCGATGAGTCCCGTCAGACTGTCTCCACAGTGATTGGACGTGATCCCTCTCTCCACTCTGTGTCGGGTTGGATGACAGGAGCAAGGGAACGAGGAAGAGGATGGGGATAGAGGGGTGAGAGACCGGACAGCTGTCCTTCCTCGTCTGTTTATCCACATACCCCCTCTCAAACTCGCAACGTTCCCCTAATGTCCCCGTAACGTCCCCGTAATGCATGCACAGGTTGTGCCCCATGTAATCACAAGGCATCCTAATCCTCAAAGTTAGGCCCAGCACCTTCACAGGAACGCACTCATGCATTTATACACTTGCAGGGCTGTTCCGTACTCACACACAAACAAGAACACAAATGCTTTTTGAGCTCGCACACAAAAACACACACTTAGACACAGCAAACACACACGTATCAATATTTGACAGATACGTTTGTGCAAGCATGTGCGCACACGCATGCGAATGGCTAAACCATTCTTCCAGTCTAGAGACATTTCTGTCTCCGTTGGCTTACCGAGAGATCAACATTATTCACACACTTGCTGAAGTCTTTACTGTTATTAAAGATATGTTTAATAAAGAAAAATGCGTGTTATTTGATCTTTAGAGGAATTATTGTTATGTCTTTGTAATTTTTTTTAGTTTATCCATAAATAAATTCATCAAGTGGTACTGCATAGCTGGAAGAAAATCGACCAGAAAAAGGATATGGTGTCATAATTGTCATGTGTCCGTAATAGTCTTTGTCATGATTTTGGGGAGATTGTTTGTTTTCTTTGTTCTGTGAGGAGTGCACTTCTATTTTTACTTGTTTTTGGTGTTACCGATTGGTTTTTGTCACTCGGCTGTCAAATTCCTTTCCAGGTGTCTGCTTTATCAGAGCTGCTAAATTGATGATTTGGAGCCCCTGCATTCTGTCTATATATACGCGGAAGTGGCAACTGCTCCCTGCTTGATTGTAATCTATACATGAGAGCTGGTACCAGCTAGAGGCATTAGCTCTAGGTTTGTTTGTGAGGTCTTCCTGTTTATTTTGAGAAAGGATTATCAGCAACTTTGCATTAGTTATTCTCCATAGTTTCTCCCTTTTCGGGCACCCGATTTTAGTGACCATTGGGAGGGTTGTTCCCATTGGAATATTTCTCTTGATTTTGTTTGTGTTTTTCCTCTGTCTCTGTCGAGACCTTAGTGGCTGTTTGCTTCATAGCGCCAGCTTTTAGATCAGATTTGTAGTGGCAATTAGTCTCTGCCAATTTCCACTCCTTTACAGTCTCCTTCCCCTTTCCAGCAACTGACGTGTGTTCTGTGATTTTCTCAGCAGACAAGCCTAGCCCGATGGATACCCTGTGATACCAAAGGGTGCAGATTTGCCAGCTACACCAATCCATCCCCTTTCCGATCAACTTATGGTTATTACTGACATCTCCATCACCACCGCTCAAGCATCATGCTTTATTTTTCAGCAGTCCCTCAGGCAGTTGCCCTTTGAGAGCCAAACATAGTTGTGTTAGACCCCTACAGCAACAAACCCTCCACCTGGCAAAGCTTTCTGGCCCAATATTTAATGGTCTTCACGCTCCAACCATCTCCTTTCCCCGCCGAACGATGGTGATGGTGTTTATCATGATTCGCCTTTCTGGATGAGCCAGAGATTGGGCTGCTGCCTGTTGGGAGGCATAAATCCTGCAGTTCAAACCTTCGCTGAGGTGACGAGGTAGGTATTTGACCAGTCCCGCTCCAGTCATGCCAATGCCCAGAGGTTTCTCTAGCTGCACCAATCCATACAGTGGCTGTATCCACGCGCTGGAACCCCTGGGCGCTCTATGACACCAACCTATTCAGCATGTCTGAGCGGGTCAAGGATGAGCTGACTACCTGTGTCCTCCCCCCAGACCCACAGCCTCATGCCACAGGAATCTAAGGTAATGGAAGAGTACATTAATCAGTCCCCGGCTTACGGAATCATTTGAGTTTCTTTGTTGTCAGCCAGAGCTGGCTTCATCGTGGCTAAGGAAGATGGGTCGCTGTGTCCCAGCATAGATTACAGAGGGCTCCAATGCATTACTGTTAAGAATCATCACCCTCTTCCTCTGATTGACTTGACATTTTCCAACCTCCATGGCTGCCGCCTCTTCACCAAGCTGGACCTGTGCAATGCTTACCACCTAATATGCATGCGGGACAGAGATGAGTAGAGGACAGCCTCAAACACCCCCTCCGGCTAGTAAAAATATCTGGTGATTCCATTTGGGCTCACTAACGCCCCGGCTGTGTTTCAGAATCTCATTAATGATGCACTTAGAGACATGATCTCCTGGGTCATCTATGTCTACTTAGATGATATCCTGCTTTTTTCTCCAACCCTGGAGGAACACGCCCGTCACGTTCACCTGTTCATTCAGAGGTTGTTGGACAATCACCATTATCTTAGACCTGAGAAGTGCGAATTTCACCATACCACTGTTCATTCCTGGGCTTCATCTTGTCCCATGGCACCTTTAAGATGGATTGGGGAAAGATAAAGGCTGTGCTGGACTAGCCAGACTCTAAAAACCAGAGATAACTACTGATGTTCCTTGGGTTTGCTAATTTCTACTGGCAGTTAATTCAGGGTTACTCCACGGTGGCAGCTCCCTTAACTGCTCTCACGTTCACCAAGATTCCCTTTGGCTGGAACCACCCAGGCAGCCTCCACCTTTTGCCAACTAAAAGAGCAACTCACCACTGCTCCCATCCTAACACTCCATGACCCCCAGCACCAATTGGGGGATGTGAGATATACTGTACATGCCTCTGATGGGGCTGCTGGAGCAGTCCTCTCACTGCGAGCATCTGATGGCAAGATCCACCCTTGTGCCCTCTTTTCTAAATAGCTTTGTCCTGCGAAGGAGAACTACTCCATCGATGACTAGGTGCTGTTGGTAGGGAAGCTGCCATCTGAGGTCTGAAGGCATTGGCTGGAGGGATCCAGTTATCCCTTCCTCATCTGGACTGACCACTGCAAACTGGGGTACCTCTCCACTGCTAAGAAATTGAACCCGAAGCAAGCCCGTTGGTCCCTCTTCTTTGGCGAATTTAACTTCATCCAGACCCATCATCCTGGATCCAAGAATTCTAAGCCTTACTCGTTGTCCCATCTCTACTCTCCTTTACCCGATGAACCTCCTGAAACCATCCTCTCGGACTAATGTCTTCTGGCAGCCAACAAGCTCCAGATTGAACGCAAGGTCGAAGAGGCGATGCGGTCATATTTAGTCCATGACTTCCTGCGTTGACGTCTGGGAGCGACCTCAGGACCACCAGGTGGTGCCCCTTGAGGGTGAAGGGGTTACTATCACAACCCTCATGTGTCCATAACTGTGTCCTCCCCCTTTCCAGCAACCTATGTGTATTTTGTGGTTTTACCTCCCAAGCCCTCATTGGTCTTCAGGATTGAAGGTGCATTCCTGCTAAACTCATCAGTCCTGTTGTCAAGCGGTCCAGCTTCAATGAGGGCAGTTCACCACCTGGCTTCTGCCTTGGGATGACCACTGGCTGGGCACGGACATGATGCTAACCCTCTCCGTTTAACACCAACTAAGCTGGACACTCTGGGCTTCAGCCAACTGTACCATACTTCAATCAATAAATACTCCTCTTTGAATATTACCCTGTATAATGTGTCTGGTTCCTTGCCTGGATCATAACACTTTAGATGAAATTGAACTTTTTTGTGAGTAAAAAATTGACCATGACTCAGTTTGCGGGAGCATCAAGAAACCATGGGGTGAAGGTGTGAAGGTCTGGTACTTTTCATGTGTCTCTCTCTCTCTGTTACACATACACACACACACACACACACACACTCTCTCTCTCTCTCTCTCTCTCTGCCCCCTCTTCCTCAGGGCCGTTTGGAGGTGCTGTACCTGGTAAGATAAGGTGAGCGCGGTGATGACAGCACTCTGTGTTTCCGGAGAGTTCCATTAGACCCTGCTGTCACTGTCACTCCATTCAAATCCCTTACACATCACTGTCAGGAGAGATGGAGAGAGATAGGTAGAGAGAGTAAGGCTAAAACAGGGATAGAATGAGAGGGGAAGAAAAAATAGGGTAAAGAGAGAGGGGGAAGGAATAAATGGAGAATAAGAGGGGTAGGAAATAGGGGAGAAAGAAGGGGAAAAGATGGAGGAAAAAGAGTAAGAGCGAGACAGAGGAGAAGGGGGTGCACAATGGGGTGAGCGGAAGCAGAGAGAGAGGGAAGAGAGGGAGAGACAGGGAGAGAGGGGGATGAGAGAGAGTGAGGGAAGAAAGTGTAGCCCATTGATCTCTGTCAGTATCAGATGTCAGAGACACGTTCTGATCCCCTATAGCCCCCTCTTTAATAATTCACATGCATTGAATCATCAATAATAACTCACCCAGCCCACCTCCATCTTTCTCTCTCCCTCTGTCCACCTCCACCTATCTCTCTTCCTCTCTCTACCTCCCTCTCCCTCTCTCCACCTCCCAGTCTCTCCCACTCTTTGCATCCACCTCCCTCTCTCCACCTCTCTCTTCCTCTCTCCCCCTGCCGCTCTCTCTACCTCTCTCTCTTCCTCTCTCCCCCTCCACTCTCTCCACCTCTCTCTCTTGCTCTCTTCACCTGTCTGTCCTCCCCTCAATCCCATCTTCCCCTCATTCCCCCATCTCTCCTCTCCATCCCCCTCTTTTCTCTCCTCTTCTCCACCAGTTTGCCCTCCCCTCTACCTCTCCTCCTGTCCTTTCAAATTCAAATGAGCTTTATTTCCATGACAAATAAACTTGTGTTACAAAAGCAGTAGTAAACATAAACGACAAACATAAAAATCACAATAACATTCTATTTTCCTTTCTTTGTCTCTCTTCTCCATCCCCCTCTTATCTTTCTCCTCTTCTCCAACTTATGCACCTCTTTTCAGTGAATTTTCTCTTTCATGAGGTCAGAAGTGTTCTTCCCTCCTTCCTTACTTCCCTCTCTCAAATTTTCTCTCTCCCACAGCCCATTCATCAGTTTCCTTATGTTTCCCTTGCCTTCTCTCCCTAATCCCTCTCTCACTCTGCGCCTACCTATTCTTCTTCATCACTCTCCTGTTTAGAAAAGTTTTCTGCTTGTTTTCATGATTTTTCATTTATTTGTGTTTGTAAGTGGTGCAATGCTTAAGTTAAGAACAGTTCATTTGCTTGTCTTGCAGGCAGGAGTCATATTGATGGGAGCAGATTTTGGGGACAACAAAATTATATTTCTGACATGGGAACAGGATGTTTGCAATAATAGAAGGGTTAATGGCATGATGGGGCAGATCTGGGGGGTTATTAGAATGCACAGTATTTATGACATGGGACCAGGTTGTTGGGGACATTATAGGGGTTATTTAGGCATGATGGGGCAGATTTTGGGCCAGTAGAACGTATTTATGGCACAGGGGCAGGTTATTGAGGATAGTAGTGGGGTTATGGGGGCAGATTTCCAGGGTAATAGAATGGTATTTATGAAATGGGGCAGGTTACTGGAACAGTAGAGGGGTTATAGGCACGATGGGGGCAGATCGGGGGTGTGTGTTGATAAAAAAGTATTTATGACACAGGGGCAGGTGGTTGGGGACAGTAGAAAGGTTATAGGTACGATTGGGGCAGAATTGGGGGGTAATAGAGTGGTACTTATGACACAGGGGCAGGTTGTCGGGGACATTAGAGGGTTATAGGCATGATGGGGGCAGATCTGGGGGGCAGGAGAATGGTATTTATGACTTGGGGGCAGGTTGTTGGGGACATTAGAGTGTTATAGATGTGGTCCTGCCATTTCTGCTGAACTGGTTTATTTAAGCGGACGTAGCGGTAAACGAAGTTGAGAGCCACTCTTAATGCACACGTGCCCCCCCCACACCGGCCCCCGCAGCCTCTCTGACCAGCGCCTCGCTGCCAAGTCTAAGTGCTTGAGTGATATTGGCAAAAAAAAAAAAAAAAGGCGCGGACAGAGAGAGAGAAGAAGCGCCAGAAGATTTAGGCGTTTTCCTTAATGCTATAAGAGGTTATTGATATTTTGATTTTTTTTCAGCCGTGTGTGCTGAGCCAGCCACTTCAGGCTCCCTGACTTTCCTCCCGCCGTCTTTCTCACTCTCTCTTTTTCTTTTAAAAAAGAGAGGGAAGAGTATCTAACTGGTTGAAATCTCCACCACGACCCTGAGGATGCTCCTCCACCCCCCACCCCGACCTCCCCATTCCCACCTCTCTCAGACCCTCAGGAAACCAGACAGAGGTGCAACAAACCGGACTCGACGGTGGCAATCTGCGTAAAACCGCACTGCCCTGCACCGGATTAAACCACAGCGATTTACACAGATCTGAACGCTACTAAACCAGACTCAACTACAGTAATCTACTTCAAACTGAACTACACTAAACCATGACTGCAGTTCATAATCTCCGTAAAACTACGCAGAACGAGACCATAATTAAACCACAGTGATCTGCAGCAGTGTTTCCTATAACTTTCCAGTAGTACCACTTGTCCAGCATGTTTCAGCTCTCTCCCTGCTCCAGCACAGGTGATTCAAATGGTCAGGTCAACCCCTAAAGCTGCTTGATAATGAGCTGATCATTCGAATCACCAGAGCTAAAGAAGGGAAAGATTTAAAAAATGCAGTATATTAGTATGTATGAATGTATGTATGTAGGTACATATATGCACGTATGAACGAATGTATGTATATTTGAATGGATGTATGCACAAATTCATGTATGTGCATATGTATGTACGAATGCATGTCTGTACATATGTATGTATGTACGTATAACGTGTATATACATGTATATGAATGCATGTATGTATGTGTGTATGTATTTATGAATGTATGAATGTTCCTTTTTGCGTACGTACGTATATACGTACATGCATATGTATTAATGTATGCTTATATGTGTGTAGGTACGTATATATTTATTTAAGCATGCATGCATGCTTGCATAACCCCAATTCTGAAAAAGTTGGCACATTATATTGAAAATGCAGATAAAATCATAAATGAGTGATTTGAAAAGCCCATTCACTCTCCATATTTAACTCTTTAACTTTTGAATTTAATTATTTCTAGAAGTGTATGCTTATTTCAAATCTGATGACTGTAACAAACTCCAAAAAAGTTGGTGCGGGTGCAATTCAGGACTAATAATGAGGTTGCAATATTAAGGTGATGTGAAACTGGTGATGTAAAAAAAGAGGTGAGCTAATAATGATATAGCCATCGAAAAAGGCCTAGTCCCTAAAGACTAAAGCTGGATCGAGGCTCACCAATTAGCCAACCGATGAGTAAGCTTATAATCCATCACTTTGAAAACACCGTTCCGCATGACAAAGTGGTACGATTTTGGGCATTTCAAACTCTGCAGCGTGTAATATAATTAAAAGATGGAAGTAATCCACTCAAATCTCAGTGCGGAAATGGCAATGCTGGAAACACTTCTGAATGAGCGTGATCTCTGATCCCACAGATGTCACTGTCTGAAGGCCCGTCATGCGATTGCAATGAATATCATGACATGGGCTTGGAAATACCTAAGTAAACTTTTGTGAGTCAAAAAATATGTTGCATATGCCCAAAGATAATCTGAAGCTTTGCTGTGCAAAACCAAAGCCATACATCAACACTGTCATAAAGTTCCACCAACTTCTTTGGGCTAAGGATCATTTGTGATAGACAGTAGCATAGAGGAAGCATGTACTATGATCTGATGAATCAAGATTTTAAGTTTTTTTTTTGGAAAAAATAGGCTCTGTGTTCTTTGAACTGAAGATGACAAGGAGAACAAAAACTGTCACTGGGCCTGGTGACATTTGCGAGGGCATCATTAATGCAAAAAGATTTGTATGATTTTTTCTGAAATGTATGCAGCCATCTGGACATGTTCTGTTCCATGGACGTCCCTGCATTTTCCAGCAAGACAACGCCAAACCACATTCTGCTTGGATTACAAGTGCATGACTGCGCATCTAGAGTTCAGGCGCTAGATTTGCCTGCCTGCAGTCCAGATCTGTCTCTGATGCAGAATGTTTGCTGTTATATACTGCAACAAAGGGCCCAAACAAATGTGTAGCTGCAGACCTACATAATGAGGAATGGAGAAAATTCCACTTGCTAGACTTGACCAACTGGTATCTTCAGAGAACAGGCTAACTCCACACAGAAAGGCCCCAGTCCAGATTCAAACTCACAACCTTTTTGTTGTACCACCGCACCACTCCTTTGTCAATAGTTTATATGTTAAAATTAACCCTCTGTATTTACTCTGATGAAGTCTTCTCTTGATTGCTGACTTTGGCACTGTAACACCTACCTCCTAGAAAATGTTCTTGACCTGGCGAACCTTTGTGACAGTGTTTTCTGAACCAGGGGAAGAATTCAACAGTCATCCACCACTGTTGTTATCTGTGGTCTTTCCAGCCTTTCTGTGATCCTGAGCTTACTAGTGCTTTCTTCCTCTTTAAGAATATACCAAAAAAAAAAAGTCAGTTGGCCTCGCTTAATAGTTTTTCCTTTTCACCGATGGTTTTGTTTTGATCTTTTAGCCTAATAATGGCTTGCTTTACTGGCACTGACGGCACTTTGGATTTCATATCGAGAGTCAACAGCAAAAGATTCCGTAACCCTCGAAATCCACTGTAGACATATTACGTGTTCACTTTTATATGAAACTATTGGGAATAAAACACACTTGGCTGTGGAAAAACTGAGCATCCAATTGTTCGAATATTTTCGGTCCCCAAAAAGGAGGACCTCTTAAAAAGTTGTAGTACTTCCTATTTCATCCACCCAATTTCTGATTTGTTAACCCTCAAACAGAAGCAGAATACCTAAACTTTGAACTCATATTTATAATTTTATTTTGACTCCGGTATTCTGTGGATGACAGCCAAAATAATAATAACCTTTTTAATGTCCAAATATTTACGGGCCTAACTGTAATTGATGAAATCGACTGGCTGAGCTCATAGGAATATGTTAACTTTCTGACCCCTGGATTGTCCGCCACTGCTAAATAATAGCATTGGCTGGGCATGTACCTGTATAAAGAGCGATGCAATGCATGTGTTGCTGCAGTGTAACCCAAGGCTTGATTATAGGACGTTAACCCTTTCAGCGCCGCGGGCAACTATAGTTGCCCAATGATGTAAGATATCAAAGTCAGATGCTGTTGAAAACCTATCATGTGGCAATTTGTTTAAAAGAGCTCCCTTGCGGGAGCTCTTTTAAACAAGTTGTCACATGATAGGTTTTCAACAGCTCAGGATAACTACATTTTTAATTCCTTGAAAATGTATTCGGCGCTCAAAGGGTTAAGAATGACAAGTAGGATTGTCTGAGATACACTAAAGAATAGCCCGCCAGAAATCTTGGAGAATCCATAAAGGCAATTTGCCGAGTCATCTCAGGGATCATACAGATTTCAACCACACACTCATACCAATAGGCCGTATAGAGTCTGCAGTTAGCCTGACGAGCATGTCTTTGGACTGTGGGATGAAGCTGGAGTACCTGAAGGAAACCCATGCAAACACTGGGACAGCGTGTGAGCTCTACGCCTGTAGAGCCCAGGCCGGATTTAAACCCACAACCTTCTAGCTTTGTCCATTGAACCAAGTTAATGCCTATGCATTCCTCGAACAACAAGTGCTCAATCTTAATACGTTGTTATTTTAGCTATTTTTCGGGTAATTATGAAAAAGACAACATTTTTGACGAATCAATATCAAGACTATTGTGAATCAATAGGCAGCTAATTAGTTTTCTGAAAACAGACATTAAAGTGCATCCAAATTGTTTTGCTCACAATTTTAATCAAAAAGAACACAGAACAGGTTTCACCCATAATTTGCTTTGTCTTTGAATTCTTCACTATCAAATAAATGGCAAGTTTTAGTGCTCATTTATCCACACTATTGTGCTTTTAAATAGATGCATGGCTATCTCTGACATAAGGTAGTTTAAAAGGGTAAATAGTCCTTATAATCATGAAGTGCAGTTGAGAATAATGAGCTAATCATTAAAATTCTGGGTTAGCGATTGCGGTTAGAGCAAAAACTAGAGGACACAGGGGGACCACACCGCGTTTGTGAGCTCGTGCTGTCCGCTGCAGCTGTCCTGTCTCTCTAACAACGACGGCTTCTGCCCTGCCGAACTCGCGCCGCTATCGACTGTCTCTCCCGCTGCTCAGTGCGAATTGATTGGCTCAGAGCTGGACAGCACAGTGAATAAGTATACTTCCTCCCCTTAGTGTCCGGGACACGCTGCAGACGACCTCGCCTTCCGGAGTAAACGCTCAATCAAAGAGTCACTAACCACTCCAAATGTGAAATGGAGGGGTGGTTAGAGGAAGCGTGTGGCCCACGGTGTGTGTGTTTGTGTGTGTTTCTGTGCACATGTGAGTATATAGTACTTGCGTGTGTACATTGGTATGTACATCTGCATGTGAGTTTGTACATACTGAGTTTGTATGTACATATGAAGACCACAAAGAAAAAATGATCAGAGCCCAAACTTTGCATTTTTGTATATTTATATATTATATTTTATTAAAATATTTATAATAATGAATAATAATGTTATTATAACATTTTATATATTATATATTTTTTGCATATTTTTTCAGTGCTTTGTTTCTAAGATTGTTTTGAATTTTTAATTCATTATTTCTCCACAACGTAAAAATGTGACTAATTATTTTTCCATTGTGATCTTCATATATGAGTGATTGTGCACATTTGTGAGTATGGATATACTGTGCGTGCGTGTGTGTGTGTGTGTGTGTGTGTGTGTGTGTGTGTGTGTGTGTGCGTGTGTGTGTGTGTGTATGTGTGTGTGTTACCCTGTCCAATATATTGCTCTAAACCCATAATAACACAGCCGTTAGCCTCTGCTTTTCACTTTATATGCCATCAGTCACAGTATGAACACCGCCATGCAATGCTGCCAATCATCTGCCCTTGCACAAGGGTAGCAGAACAATGCCCTTCCCGGGACTCAAACCTGTGGCCTTTGGGGCAATCAAGGAAAATCAATGAGTAAAGAGTCAATGGGACGATTTGCGACTTGAATGTCACCGGTGGGAGGACATACTGCACAGCTGGTGAGTGGAGTGAATAACTTGCGATTTTTTTACCTGTACACCTCGCATACTTCATCAGGATTCCTGGCCCATTCCTAAAAGTGAAGGGATTTGCGCATTAAGACGTGATTCAGTCATGAATCTCCTCTCCTACCCAGTGGAAGGCAATTATTCCATAAAATATGGCGAGAGGCTAAAAATTGTTAATGGTAGCTACTTACATTTTAGGGTATTTTCACCCATATTAAGAGCACCTTGTAGTGAACTGGAGAGGAAGAGGATGGAGTGAGGAAGATGCGGTCGCGTGCGGTAATCTGAAACAGCTGGGGGCGCGGTGCGGAGATAACTCTCTCAGGCCCCCCCACCGCGCAGCGCGAGGAGTCAGCACTCCCGCAGACGCTCGGCTCGCGCCATCAGATTTATGAAACGGACACGGCCACAATCGATGCGCCAACGGCCAGGCCGGGGGGATGGGAAAGGTGCACTTGAAATGTGCGCATATGCGCTCAGATAAAAATAAATAAATAAAATAAAATAAAATAAATAATTCTGCGGCATGTCGCTAATGGGAACACCATTTCAGATCGTTATGGGACCCTTTATCATTTGTAAGAAGAATATGAAAGTTCAGCTGAACTCAATCGGGTTCTTCTATGGAACCACTTGGATATTTGTAACCATTTCCAAATACTCATGGACAATTTAATACAGTTATACAGTATGTAGTTCATACAATGCGGTAAAAGGATAACGAATGGTTAAGCTTGAATAGATGTATGCGACTGTTTAGCGGCAGATGAAAGTTGCTGGAATAAATTGTTAAGAGGACAGTAATAGGCTGGGTCCGTGTTGTCAATGGACTGTGAATGACGGTACGGCTCTGACTTGTCTGAATAAATGAAATCAACTTCATTCTAATGGTCTGTACTTTTCACTTTATCTGACATCTCGTCTTTCATGTCGACTTTCTCTTTATCATAGAGATCGGGGCAGGAGAGCGGGGAAGACGGCAAAAAAAAAAAAAAAAACGAAAGTATGCCGCTCATTTCATTCATAATTGATCGGCCCTCCCCGAGCGCGAGGCTGTGATTCCTCCACAGTAACGAGCTCGCCTCTGCGCGATGATCGGTCTGTGACCGCAGGATGGAGAGGCGAGCGCGCAGCCGCGCGGATTTCATTTTATTCCTTTCTATATTTCCTTTCACTTCTCCTTTTCACTTTTTAATGAGTGTCAGTGTGGTTTTTTTTTTTTTTGGGGGGTACACAACAACAAAAACAAGAAAGACAAGAAAGCAAAAAGAACAAAAGAGCAAGCGGCGCAGACAAAATGCTTACGGAGCGTTTACGCAGAGTTCTGGAACCGGCAGTTTATACTCTCGATGTAGGGCACACGTACACGCGGCGTGTGGGGCGTCTAATTGATTACAGGAAGGCGGAGAGAGAGAGAGAGAGAGAGAGAGAGAGAGAGAGAACGATGGGAAAACGATGATAGAATTGAGAATAAATATTAACGTGGATCCGTATAACGATCGCTCAAACTGTATACGCATATACTGTATATTCACCAGTTTATTTCCGCTGGATAGTTCAACTCTCGCTTGACTCGTGGGCTATGTTTCTAAAGACTAAAATTGAATGTTAATAACTGGCCAACAGTGACCTCAGAGGTCATCATATGATGTAGGACGGCGACATTTTATACCAGCGCCCTGAAGGCATACAACATGCATTGTATATGTATTTTTTCAGAACATCTCTGTTTATCTTGCCTTAAATGATTGTTCAATTTCTGTAAACGTTATTAAATTGGCATGGGCTTTAATGGGATAATACAAATCAGACATAGAAAAGTAACCAGGGGGTGTGAAGGACACTCAGAATAAAAGCGTTCTTTTGCTTGGATCTATGGCAGAAAACTTTCAACGTTAAGATATATTTTATTGAATCCCAAGTGTTAATTTAACCTCTGCATTTCTCCCATCTTAGTTACTCAGGAGCAGTGGTGAGCCGCAGGGCAGCACTCAGGGACCAACTCCTGCTCTAAAGCCAGAGCTTTGGTCAGGACAGTGGTAGGAGAATTTCTTCAGAACATGTTTTCCAGGGAGGGAAACTGCAGTACCTGAAGGAACCCCGCACAAACACGAGGAGAGAACATGCAAACTCCGTGCAAGAGAGGTCCCAGCCAATCAGAACTCTAACACAAGATCTCCTTATTGCAGGGCAAGAGTGATAACCACTGCGCCACCAGGCTACCCAAGTTCTTTATAGAACCCTTTTTTGGTGTAAAAACTGTGATTACCCCCAGATTTAGCTATTTTCCCCAAGAAAGAACCCTGGAATCAGGCTGGACTATGGCCGTGAGAGCCCATTGTTCAGTGAGTCTACACCTATCAGCCACAGGATTAAAACCATCTGCTTAATGCAGTGAAGGTCACCCATGTGCTGACCGCTCTATCAAACTGTGTCACTCGAATTCCTAAACTCAGGGTTTCCTAGCAGAACATTTCCCAGAGTATTACACTCCCTCCACCAACTTGTCTTCTTCCCACAGTGCATCCAGATGCCATCTATACCCAGGTAAATGGTGCACACGTACCCAGCCAGAGCACATGGCGTAAATAGGACTCAATGGACCAGGTGACCTTCTTCAACTGGTCCAAGGTCCAGTTCTGAAGCTCAGGTGCCCATTGGGGGGTGCTTTTAAAGGTGGACTGGGGTTAGAGTGGGCACTTTGACTCGTCTGCAAGCTAAAAAGTACAATACACGGTAAGGTATGATGCATTGTGTGACACATTCCTTAAGTAAATATTACTGAAGTTCTCAGTGACTTCTGCCACAGTTGCCCTTCTGCCGGTTTGGACCAGACGGGATTCCTCTCATGCCTTCATGTATCAATGAGCCTTGGGCGCCCAAAACCCTGTCGCTGGTTCATGTTTGTCCCTCCATGGAACACTGTCAGTAAGTCCTCTCATCTGCTGACAGGGAGCACCCCAGAAATCCTAACACATCAGAGATGTTCTAACCCTCTTGTCAGGCGATTTGCCCTTGTCAAAGTTGTTCAGTTCCCATTTCTCCCAAATCAAACACATTGAATACGAGCACCAACTGCTAGCTTACTGTCTAAGGTCTGCTTGTAGACCTTGACAAGTGCTGTTGTTATGAGATAATCAAGATTATTCGCTGCATCTGTGAGTGATATTAATATTCTGGCTCATTTGGTGTATATTGATACTCAGTCTACACAGGGCTGTTTTTGCAGAACACCTGGGAACCACTCTGGGCTCATGAATCTTGCCTCAAAACCCCCCAGAGCTCCTCAATTGCCACAGTTTTTGGAAACTGCTGGGTGTTTGGGAATATCGGTGTTCTTACCAATACAATTCAGTAGTCTACAACCTCTCTTTAGTGCCTCCTGAGACTGAGAGTATATGCCGTGCCTGTCAAAAATAAAAATAATAACAATAGCATACTGAGGTGTCTCATCATTAAATATCTGTCACAGCACGGAAACAAAAGTACTCGTCACAGAGTATTTGCACACAATACGGATCACGTTAAAACAAACAAATCAGCCTTTTATCTCGCAAAGAAAACAGGTCGTTTGTTGTTGTCGATTATGGAAAAGGTTTTGAGGCGGGCTTAATTGAAGTACGGCGGAAATGTCAAATGCAGTCATTTGCGTCTGTAACTGCTGGGTCTTCCTGGTGGAAAAAAAAAAAAAAAATCATTGTTTTAAATACTTTAGTATTTTACAAAACAAAGAAAAAGAATGGATGAAGAAATGCATTTAAAAAGACAATTACAGTGATGTGTGGATGACAGAAGAAAACACAGTGCAGCAGGATGTCAAAATAAAAGTTTTCAACTTGGAACAAAAGCTGCAAGATGAAAGTAGTTCGCGCAATACCATAAATTAATAGCCGTTAAATATCTTTTTTTTTCTCTGTTATTTGGGTCAAAGGATTTTGTTCAGGTTAAAACGTCAAACTTTTGGGATATAAACAAAGGTATGCGCTCAGAAAAAAAAAAAGGTTGTTTTTTTTTTTGGCTGAACTTGGTAAACTATGGAATCAGAGTCATTTTGGGAGTATTTTTTTGTGTCCCCGCAGACCACAGAGGGCAGCACGGTGGTGTAGTGGGTAGCACAGCTGCCTCACGAAAAGACGGCTGTCTGTCAGAATCCAGCCTAGTCCTTTCTGTGCGGAGTTTGCATGTTCTCCCAGTGTTCAAGTGCCTTTCCTCCAGGTACTCCGGTTTCAGCCCGCAGTCCAAGGACATGCGCGCTAGCCTAAAGAGTACACAGAGTGACAAGATATGCCTGGCTGAAGTATTCTGCTAAACATGTGAAAATAAATGAACTGTCTGAAGACTGCAGTATCCCTTGCACATCTGTAAGCCAAAGATAATCTTCCCGGACTGTATTTATGTATACAATAGTTTATTAGACGCATTTAATGCACACTGATGAATCCTTTTCTATATGCTCTAGTGTTAGCCGCGGATGCTATTTTTTCTCAGTCAAACATTAGCTACATGTTTTTCCTCTTTCATTTAAATAGCTACCCCTGACCATCAAACACCAGTTAGACATGCCATCTTTTTTCTCTCTAACTCTTTGTCTGCCTTGTTGATGTACAAAGATGTCCTCTTGACTTTGGCTAAGATGGTTCTTTGCTGATCTCCCATGACTGAGAGCTACGCTGCTGTGGATAGTGCATGTTTTTTGGTTGTGACAGACACTGTACTCACCCATACAAGACCCACATCCTCTGCTCTGTCCATCCTACATACTTGCACTACTAATTACAATGAAATGACATTAATGACATCACTGATTATGACATCACTGATTGCGATGAAATTGCTGAATGAAAATACCTCACTGATTACAATGATATTATTGATTGCAATAAAATGATTTAGTAAAGTATAGGCCTGCTTTTTTTCCCTTGCAGTACTTGTTTCAGATTTGGGAGATTTGAGTGGGTAATTTTGCTTTGCGATACAGACCCCTGCTATGTGACACAGGCCCTGCTTCATCTTACTGATCCCCACTTTGTGATACAGGTCATTGCTTCATGATACAAAACCCATTTGTGATACAGGCTATTGTTGCATGATACAGATTCCTGCTTTGTGATGCAGGCCCCTATTTCATGATATAATCCCTGCTTTGTGATACAGGCCATTGCTTCATGATGCAGACCGTTACTTCTTGATTCAGACTCTAGCTTTGCGATTCGCTGCTCAGCTCATGACCACTATTTTATTGGTCACCCCAGGCCTGACAGTGAGAGTGGAAAGGTCAGAGGTCAGGTTTACTCAGGATTTCCCTGTTTACCCAGCCCTTATTATGGCTATAATTATCCACGCCCCCCCAACCCCCCCGCCTTCACCTTGTAAATCTGCCTCCTACAACAGACTAAACCGCAGCACCCCTGCCCCCCACCGCCCCCCACCATGCTTGCTTTTACCCTCTCCGTCCTTCCATTTCTTCAATTTCAGACCTTCAATTCTTCGCAGCTGTACTTCCTTTCTTTTCTTTTTTCTGAGTGGCCTGAGATGCCTATGGTTTGCCTGTAACAGTCTGAGAAAAAGTGTTCACTTGTGTGTGAGAGATATAGAGGGACTGAGTGAGAGAGAAAGAGAGGAGAGAGACAAAGGGAGGACAGGGAGAGAGAGAGAGAAAAGGAGGGAGAGAGGGAGCAAGAGACAGATTTATCTACTGGTCTAGTGTAACTGAGCCAGTTAATACAATTAGCATGTGACTGCTGATTCATAAACATGTCCTTGTGCTCTGTGTATGCGTGTCTGTGTGTGCACGTGCGTGTACACTTATCCACGAGTGCGTGCGTGTGTATGAGTGCGCCTACTGCATATCGTCATGTCTGAGCGTCTGAATGTGTGTGTGTGTGTGTGTGTGTTTGTGTGTGTTTTAGGGAGGCAGAGTGGGGGTGGGATGAGGTGCATGTCAGTCAGTGTTAAATAAACTGGAGTGGAGTGAAGTCGGGGTGACTGGGTGGTGTAGTGGGGATGCAGGGGTGGCGATGATTAGATTTCCATTAATGAGAGAGTTAATGAAGGGGGGGGATTAGAAGCACATTGACGATGTGGCATCCCTGCGCTATAAATTAGGCCCCCCCGAGAGGCCCCTGCCAGACCCCAGCCGCCGGACCTATTCATCTTACGGGCTCTCTGATTAAAACATCCCGGCTAATCCCGCTCCTCAGGCCCCAACCCCCCGCCAATAATCAAATTAATTAACATTCCTCAGATCTTTAGCTCGTTAATCTATCTGTACCGGTCAGCATAAACGCAGAGGCAGGAAGCAGAGCAAGGTCAGAGTGAGGCTATGTATACACACTTGCATACACACACACACACACACACACACACGCACACACATGCACACACACACATACACACACACACACACACACACACTCTAATATTCACAGATACAATATGGACAAGATACACTCACACATACACACACATATTTTTATGCGCACAGACACACACAAATATGTACAGACATATACATACACATGCATATTAAAATGCAAAAATACACACAAATTCATATGCACACATATGCGAGAATGCACGCAAACGCACACATATACATAAATACATATTCGCACACACACATAAACACACACACACGCACGTGAGCACATGGGCACATATAAAAACACACATGTATACAGTGCATACACATAAACATGCATACACACATAAACTTACACATGCGCATATGTACAAATTCAATCACATGCATAAGCGTAAGCATGCACACCCACAAACAAGCACAAACTCATACACAAACATGCATGGACACACATATTCACAAAAATATGCACAGGCATACAAAAACGACAAGATTATTTATGGTAGCGAGGTCGACTGTGATAAAAATGATCACGACATTAGCCAAACACCAAAGAATGACAAAAATGCAGTCCACCTTTTAATGGCTCAGAGAAACAAAATGAAGGTTTTGGAGTGGTCTTTTTAAAATCCTGTTGGCATGGCCTTAAATCCTCCAATGTGGCTGAATTAAAACAATTCTGTGAAGAAGAGTGGGCCAAAAGTTCTTAACAGTAATCCAAAGGACTTATTGCCAGTTATTGCATATGTTTGATAGCAGTTGTTGCCACCAAGGGTAGCACAACCAGTCATTAGGTTTAGGGGGGCAATTGTTCTTTTTCGCATAGGTGATATAGGTTTTGAATAACTCTTCACTTAAAAAAAAATTGTAACTGTTGTGCTTCGTACACAGTTCTGATGCACAGAGGACAGGAAGTTAAGGACTGGACTCAGGTGCAAGGATGGACTTGGTTGTATTTATTATGCCTACTGCACAACAGCAGGCAGAAACGTTGCAATACAAAACAAAATGGAAACAAGTTTCCTCAAAACTATTAGTAACACAGACTCTGGGCTTTAGCTGCAGTAACAATGTATTACAAATTGGAAAACAAAAGAGAAACGAGGTTCCTTTAAATAAAGTGCTGGTATAAAACAAATAAACAGCACTAAGTTATATTTTGAGAATAATACATGCAACACATGGAAAATGCATCAATACAACACTAGGAATACAGCACAGGCATGTAGAGACAAGACTTTGCAATAACTGAGTGCGAAGCTTGGTCT
Organism: Gymnothorax javanicus; assembly: GCA_029692085.1. Classification (NCBI taxonomy): domain Eukaryota; kingdom Metazoa; phylum Chordata; class Actinopteri; order Anguilliformes; family Muraenidae; genus Gymnothorax; species Gymnothorax javanicus. The sequence continues at coordinate 140,152,835 of CM056196.1, read as the reverse complement.
TAAATAGCACACCGCTAGCGCACAGCGGAAATGAACAACAGGTTCAGGTGATCATTGAATAATGAGGCGAAGTGCATTCCGGGTCTTAGTAGACCGGTGAACTGGACACCTGGAGGCGTGGCCTTACATGAATGGTCATTTAAAGGGGAACTCAAGGATAATGCATAGTGCTGTTTTATACAAACATAATTAGTAAATAAATGTTGTAAAATACAAAAATATGGAACTTTAGTTTTCAAAGACTAGATAAATGAGGTTTTATTCCCCCTAATTAGCTGTCGTCTGCTACAACGGTCGCGTGAGAATGACGAAACGTCGCCCTTCGCCCAGAGGTATGCACCGTTATTGTGTTGGATAGTGTGATTGTCCCAGTCCATTATTTGATGACAAAAGATCGTTCAATATGGCCCATTGGCTAGTTGCACGAGATGGTGTTGAGTACTTTCTGAAAGACGAAGGGTTGCTTCAATATCAACGGTTTGCTTCTGTTACTTATCAGTCTATATCAGATACTGAGCAGATGACAGGTATATCATCCCAGAAATGTGATTTTAGCTATCGCCGATATTCCAAGGCTAGATTTTCTGTTTCGGTTTCATATTGAATTTACTTTGACATTCTCTGATGCAACTACCTAGCTAGTACTGCTAAATCATTATGGTTTTCTTAGATGTGCTCAGCTAACCATAGCTACAGAAGTGATGGTCGTGAGAGTGCAACTGACGCTGAGTGGGAAGGTAAACGAAGTACCGGCAATATTAAAATATGCGTCGATCGCATGTTAGATTTATGAAACAGCATTTCGACGCCATGGAAAATTTACACATTTATTACCAGATATTTTCACATTTGTTGTCTGTCGCTTAAAGCCAGTTCATCACTCATCAGTGAGAACGGCTGAAAATGTGATGCTAGTTAAAAACCCTCTCATTTCTCGGTGGAGCAGCTGATGTCTCAGAGTGCCAACGAACAAACATCAGTCACGGGTGATCGAGACAAATCTCGCAAACATCATTCGCGGTTAATTAAGCCAAATCCTGGGAATATCGGCGATAGCTAAAATCACATTACCGGGATGATACACCTGTCATCTGCTCAGCATCTGACTGATAAGTGACAGAAGCAAACCATTAATATCGAAGCAACCCTGCGTATTTCAGAAAGTACTCAAGAGCAGCTAGCCAATGGGCCATATTGAACAATCATTTGTCATCAAATGATGGACTGGGACAATCACACTATCCAACACAATGACAGCGCATACCTCTGGGCAAAGGGCGACGTTTCGTCATTATCACGCGACCTTTGTAGCAGACGACAGCTAATTAGGGGGAATAAAACCTGATTTATCTAGTCTTTGAAAACAAAAATTCCACATTTTTGTATTTTACAACATTTATTTACTAATTATGTTTGTATAAAACAGCATTATACATTATCCTTGAGTTCCCCTTTAAAAGCTGCACTTTGTGTTTACTTATGTTGTCTTTGTCTTATTTTAAAATTAGTTGGATGAATCTGAAACTTTTGAATATGACAAATTAACAAAAATTGAGGAAATCTAGACGGGGGCAAATACCTCTTCACAGCAGTCTATGGTGTGAGCAGCGATCTCATATGACTCCTTGGGTAAAAGTTTTGCCATGTTTGTGTAATTGATGAACAATAAAACCATTTCACCAGACCAGGTGCACTCTGTAATGCTAACAATTCCCCCATACCAGAGGTAAGGAAAATTCCGGGTTCAGAAAGTACAGGTCCTCCCATGTTTTCCTTCCACCCCTGAGCTAAACCAGCTGATTTCACCACATAGTTAAAACCCCTGACTGAAGGGCTGTTGTATTTTGCAAGTCCAGGTGTTTGAAACTAAGAAGAGTTGAACCTTGAGTTTCCAAAGGGCCCAACTCCATGGATCACTGTTTTCCAGCAAAAGGCAAAAAAGTATATATAAATATTACCCATAAATTATAACCCATATATTTCTACTTTATTTCCTTTCATGAGGGCATCATTGGGATACTTTCGGCTGAAATTAAAAGACAGTTACCTGATATGCAGACCTGTCAGTCACTGGAGTTGGGCCCTTTGGAAACTCAACGATTAAATTGCTGTTTGAAGACAGAATGTCCACCTCTGTTAATTATACCAATAATAAAAACGCAACAAACATTAGCATGTTTGTGCACAACCTCATAATGCCAGAGCATACATGTGGCTGTACTCCGACAGAGACGAAACCCGAGAAGAGCCGCCCATATTAACGCGCGCGCAGCGAGAATACTGCTCACACCCCAAACTTGTTCTTCACCCCCCGAAATCTGAGCCGAATCCGAGCGGAGACCCCCTGCCGCGCCGGGGAGCCCCAGGTGAGACGCACGCCTCGAGTTTGAGACGGAGTATCGCACCCACAGCTCCCCTTCAGACGCAAGCGTGACGCACCTGCTAATGAATTCCGTCAAAAAATCCTAAAAGACCTGATTTATTCATCGCAGCTCGCCTCCCGCCAAGACCTCCCTCCTTTTCCCGAACTCCTCAGGTGTACTTGTGCGTTTACGTCTCCCCGACCTCCACACTCCGACACCCCTGCCCAACCTCTTCTCCCAGGTTGGGTGTTGTGACACCTGGATGTGACACAGTCTTCAGGGGACCAGTTCTCTGTTGAACGATGAGAGGAGAAATGAATTTATTAATTAGTGAAAGCACACTTCTGGGAGCTAATTGCTTAGTCGCCGACTGAGCCTCACTCTGTTTATCCCAAAACATTTTTGGCAACAACTTCTCCTAAAAATTTGACGCACCCACACCTCAACCAAAAAATAGTTTCAGAAAAGTTGAGTTGAGGAAGTATTCTGTCTTTTTAAAAAGAATTTTCACCTGAAGTGAAATTGCTTTTTTTATTTTGTTTTATGCAAACATAAAAAACAAAATCAGATGAGCAAATTAAGCCTGTAAAACTTATGTTATTAACATAAAAAAAAAATACTTTACTTTCACACAATTAAATCAAAATATTTATGAAAGTTGCGATCATTCGAGTGCAGCAGTCAGAAATATTTAATCTCAGGTTACCTACAGGGATGCACACACACACACACACACACACACACACACACACACACACACACACACACTCACACACACACTCACACACACACACACACACACCACACACACACACACACACACACACACACACACACACACACACACACTCACACACACACACACACACACACACACACACACACACACACACACACACACACACACACACACACACACACACACACACACACACACACACACACACACACACACACACACACACACACACACACACACACACACACACACACACACACACACACACACACACACACACACACACACACACACACACACACACACACACACACAC
>CM056196.1:140081917-140144417 GCA_029692085.1 Gymnothorax javanicus | reverse complement strand
CTGGATGTGCCAGGGACGTCTGGGATAAAGGGCTATAGAGGGTTAGAGAGAGTGATTGTGTGTGTGAGAGTGTTTATGCGTGTGTTTGTGTGAGAGTGTGTATATACTGTAAGTGTGTGTATGCCTTTGAGTATGAGTGTGTGAGAGTATATGTTTGAATGCGTACGTCTGTGTACGAGTGCGCAAGAGTGTGTGTTTGAGTGCGTATGTCTTGGTGTGCACGTGTAGAGTGTGTGTTTAAGCGTGTATGTCTTGTGTATGAGTATGCAAGAGTGTGTGTTTGAGTGCGTGCATGTCTTTGTGTATGAGTGTGCGGCAATGTGTGTTTGAGTGAATATGTCTTTGTGTACAAGTGTGCGAGAGTGCGTATTTAAATGTGTGTACTTCTTTGTGTTCGTGTGTGAGCGTGTGTGTGTTGGGCAAGAGTGAAAGCCGTCTATCTTCATTACTCGCAGGGCTTTCCATGTCTGATGCCAAACTCAACCCAACTTAATCACTGCCCTTCAATCTTCAATCCCTGTACTCACACTCCGATTAAAAAACAGGGAAGAACAGAGAGGGAAGGGGCCTAATTAGTATCCCGCCCACTTAATTAATTAGGCCCGGCGCTTAATTACGACAGAGCGCATTACGGCGGGAGCAGCGTGTATCCTGGCGACAGGTTATGTTCGGTAAAAATTTGATTTGAGGGGGTAGTTTATCGAGCGGAAGAAAGACATGCGATGAGATTAAAAATAATCAGGGCTTCAGTGACTGGACGCTGGGTCGGGCTGGTTTGGCAGTGCGGGGCAGGGTTGGGGTGGGGGGGGGGGGGGGGGTAAATTAAATTAGGCTCTCATCTTACTTTAAGACTGTATTAATAGACTGATGGACTGTGGCAGGAGAGGTATTGAGCACACAGAATATATGCACTGCGCCGGTTCATTTGACGAGGTCAGTGCTCCTGTTAGTGGTGTTTCTGTACGGAAAGCTCTGGAGGTAGCCATGCAGGCTAATTTTTACTGGTTGAGTCGACCTTCGGTTACATGTTTTGAAGGTGGGAGGAAACCAGGGTACGGGGAGATTCGCCTCTCAATTCTTCCTTTACCCAAACACCATCTCTCCATCTTTCCATCCCTCTCTCACTCCACTGATCTTTCAATCATAACTTTCTGGGGAAAGAGTTTAGAAGCCAAATTGAGCCCTGCACCTGGAGAGTGCCCTCCATTTTGCCCTCAAGCATCCCTCCATACACCTCAGCTAAGCTCTTGAGGTTACCCGTTTCTGAGCGTCCGGCCATCTTGAAATGACCTGCCTGATTTTTTTCTTTTAAAAAATAAAAAAGTAATAAAATCTAAATGACAGCGTTTAAACACATAAAGTAGGGCTGGTCTTCCATTTATTGGCTTCTGGGTGATATGACAAAACACGGCTCAGTCAAACTTGGGCTTTGAGGCATCTCTAACAGTCTCCTAGGAGCTTGACACATTACTTCATAATCATTGGATGGAAAAACCACAGTCTAATGAATTATGGAGTTGAAAATGAAGAATTTGAACATGAAATCTGAATTTTCTATTCAAATTTCCTCCTCAGGTTTACCCCTGCTGGTGTAAACTGGCCCCCATGTTTGGCCCTCTGTTTCTTTTATGCACTGAGCGGATCGTCGGACGTGAGGGTATTAAACGTGTTTGGAGCGAGATCAGCGAGGACGGACCCCGGCGACCCCTGGACCCCTGCAGAGGTGCGAGGCGAAAGCGTATTTATGAAAAGCGGCTGGGAGGAGCATCGTAAATGATACATTATGATAAGTAGCGCCACAAAGCAAGCGTGGAAAGAGCTGTCTGGTGCAACAGACATTACCATAATAATTCCCTGGATCTGAGTATGTGTGTGTATGTGTGTGAGTCAACGTACATGTGTGCGTATACACATATGTCTGCATGTGTGGGTATGTTATCCCACTGGAATAAATACAGCCCTCAGGTGTGAATTAGAAATGGGGGCGACATGGAGATGTGTGTGTGTGTGTGTGTTTGTGTATGTGTGTATGTCTCAGGGTGCGACAGAGTCTGAGTACCCTATTCAGAAATACAAATATAATGCACACTGCAAAAAAAAAAAAAAATCTTTCCCAGAATTTTAATCTTGAATTTAGACTTAAACACTTATTGCCATTACCTTTTCTTTTCTCAGTAAAACAAAAATTCTGCCACTAAATTGAGATAATTGTGACTCATTTCTAGATTTGTCCATGGGGTATGAAAATTTCACTTGTCAAGCACATAGTAACTTAAAATATGCCAATATTTTAAACTTGCGAGAGAAAAAAAAATTGTTACGTCCCGTAATAAAATAAACTTTCTTGTTAAGACAGACACTTCTGCAGTGCATTGTTTAATATTACTGTCTTTAATTCACCAGCTACTATAAAAAATATTTGGTGCATTTTTTCATTCCTTAGTAAGCTGTGAAAGTCACCACTAACTCCCAAACACACACACACAAAAATCAGGAAGGTCCTGACATAAAAAAGAAAAACGCTAGCGCACGCTCCACCTAGCCTATAAAACCATTTATCTTTGAAGGAACAGCATAATGAAAATATAAGAGCAATTCCTTCAGCGCAATAAAAACGTGATTAATTGGTTTATTGAAGCATTGGCATATGCATTATTAATTAACAGTGCTGCAGATCTGTTTAATAGGAGCTGCGCCGGCGTCGGCTGCCTCATTCTGTGCTCTCTGACCGCCGCCACGGCGTCTTCTATGGAAAAATCCTCGGCCAGCTCACTCTCAGAGCTCGGCTTTAGCCCGCATGAGCTTTTGGAGATTGTCTCATTTAAGAGCTTTCAACTTCTCCATAACTGGATCCACACAAACATTGTTCTTTATGACAGTAACTCTGGTTTGTTGTTGTCGTTTTTTATTTTTGAGGTTTTCAGAGTCTGGAAAGAAATTTTATTTGCACTCTTTATAGACCACAAACATCCTGGGCCATGCAGTTATACACTTATAGTAACTTTTTTCCCATTCAAATTTCGAAAGAAATCGCAATTTTATGACATTCACCCATTTCAATTGCTTTTGCACCCCCTAAAATCTGGATTTGTGTACCTCTGGTTCACTTGTATATTCTTGTATAGGGCTGAATCATACAGCCGGGTCTATGAAGATTCAAATAGGGAAAATTTCTTTCTGTTGTGCTCTTTGACATTAATGCAAAATATATTTTAGAATAAAATCCAAGCATTTCAGGGCAGAACTAGGACTTTTACAATTCAGGGGCTCATCAGGACTACACGTCACACAAATGGGCCAAGCTTGTGTCTCATGCATAATTCTTTGTTCGGTGAAAGCTTTATATACAGTACCTGTCAAAAATATTTGAACACATTACTTATGTTTTTTTCTTCCATCTTTTAGTGAAATATAAGCAGGTTCACGTCATGTAAATAACCTCAAATGGCAGAGTGCAAGATTTGCATAATGATAAGCCAAAAATAATCTGTAAACTTGGGATAGTTTCTAAATTTTGCAGTTAATAAAAAATTTTATTTGGCAAAATAAACACGTAAACTAAGTATTTCATTTTCACTCAAAAGCCCGTAAAATCAACCTTTTTTTGATCAGTGCAAATTGAACCAAAAGATAAAAGACGAAGCAAACCACAAGAGGAGCAAATCCTTGGGATCTTCCAGGGACTGTTTTTTTTATTTATTCAAAAAATGTCTTGAATCTGCTGACCTGTTATTATGGCAAAAGGTGGTCATTTTATCAATCTATAATTTGTATTTAATTGGTTTATTGAAGCATTGGCATATGCATTATTAATTAACAGTGCTGCAGATCTGTTTAATAGGAGCTGCGCCGGGCGCCGGGCTGCCTCATTCTGTGCTCTCTGACGCCCGCCACGGCGCCTTCTATGGAAAAATCCTCGGCCAGCTCACTCTCAGAGCTCGGCTTTAGCCCGCATGAGCTTTTGGAGATTGTCTCGCCTAAGAGCTTTCAACTTCTCCATAACTGGATCCACACAAACATTGTTCTTTATGACAGTAACTCTGGTTTGTTGTTGTCGTTTTTTTTATTTTTGAGGTTTTCAGAGTCTGGAAAGAAATTTTATTTGCACTCTTTATAGACCACAAACATCCTGGGCCATGCAGTTATACACTTATAGTAACTTTTTTTCCCATTTAAATTTCGAAAGAAATCGCAATTTTATGACATTCACCCATTTCAATTGCTTTTGCACCCCCTAAAATCTGGATTTGTGTACCTCTGGTTCACTTGTATATTCTTGTATAGGGCTGAATCATACAGCCGGGTCTATGAAGATTCAAATAGGGAAAATTTCTTTCTGTTGCGCTCTTTGACATTAATGCAAAATATATTTTAGAATAAAAATCCAAGCATTTCAGGGCAGAACTAGGACTTTTACAATTCAGGGGCTCATCAGGACTACACGTCACACAAATGGGCCAAGCTTGTGTCCTCATGCATAATTCTTTGTTCGGTAAGCTTTATATACAGTACCTGTCAAAAAATATTTGAACACATTACTTATGTTTTTCTTCCATCTTTTAGTGAAATATAAGCAGGTTCACGTCATGTAAATAACCTCAAATGGCAGAATGCAAGATTTGCATAATGATAAGCCAAAAATAATCTGTAAACTTGGGATAGTTTCCTAAATTTTGCAGTTAATAAAAAATTTTATTTGGCAAAATAAACACGTAAACTAAGTATTTCCATTTTCACTCAAAGCCCGTAAAATCAACCTTGATCAGTGCAAATTGAACCAAAAGATAAAGACGAAGCAAACCACAAGAGGAGCAAATCCTTGGGATCTTCCAGGGACTGTTTTTTTTTATTTATTCAAAAAATGTCTTGAATCTGCTGACCTGTTATTATGGCAAAAGGTGGTCATTTTTATCAATCTATAATTTGTATGATATTTTGTAAAACAATAAGCATTCGATTTAATTTGCCCGTCTCTGTTGTGATAGTGACTTGTTTGTCGTATTTTGAATTGCTCTTTAATTGCAATGATTAGCCTAATCATCTGAATAGGAATATTTAGCAAGGTGATTTTGATGTCACTATTACAGATAATTACAGCAGTAAAGTTCATAGAGGTGTACATGCCGATCGCATTTACAATATTTAACAGGCCTAAACTAGTGAAAGGAGAAAAACAAGTCAATGCGTTCGCATCGCAATCTCTCGCTTTCTAACACTGCCTTCTCTGCTCTTTTCTCTGTCTCTCTCCTCTCTGCTGGGCTCAGAAATTCTATTCTCTCTGTGGTCGTGCCGAACTGTCTTACCCCGGAAGGATTCTGCTTCTCAACATCTTTACAGAATATGACAAACAACTCACTGCCATAACCTAATGGATGGATTTTACTACAATGATGTTCACCAGGGGCGTCACCAGAGATTAATGTTTCCGGGGCGATTCTTCTCTGTTCCCAGAATCCACCAAAGTGAAAATCATTGATTTTTTTTTCATTAGCAAACTGCATAGAATTGGCTAACTTATAAGACTGCGATTTACAAAAGAGCTGTATTGATTAGCTACATAGCTAGCTAGTATAGCCAGGATGTTAAGATCGTAGAGCAAGAAAAAAACATAATATGTAGCTCAATTTGTCATTATATTAAAGTAGCTATGTTATGTTTTTAAACCACTGCTATACCACTGTAGTGACATTATCATCAGTTGGAATGCTGATCACGCTTTTGCAAATTCTTCTAATAATAGTTTATACTGCTCTACTTCTCACCTCTTATGGTGATGTGAATGAGACTATTGATGATAACAAGCTGCCCAAGCTGATGGGAGAAGTCACCAGCCAGCTGGTTTGCGATAAACAGACCAATAACCATGTCAGAATGACATATAGGTAAGTTGCAAGCAAACATATTGCCAATATTGTTGGCTAGTTACCAAAAATTACAGCTGGCTCTGGTATCACGACGCAAAGCAGAAAAGCATCTTCGATACAAAGTGCATTTGAAATGGATTTCACGGGTTGGATTTCAAACTGTGGCATTTATGCTCTTCCAAGATTCAACCAATGAATTGCTGCAAAGATCTGAGGAGAGTCAAGTGATGAGTGACAGGAGATGGGCACTTCAGGGGCCAATCAGATTTCAGCTGGGACCAGTGCCCCCCTGACCCCACCCCTGGATCTGCCCATGTAGCATTAGCGTTATCCTCGCCAAGTTGAATTCTAGGAGTGTTTCATGCTTAAAATTTCAGAATGACTGGGAGAGAGAGAGGTGGTTAAACATGAATGCAAGAGTCATGTGATTAACCATCTCAAAACACGGCAATTCAGAAAACAATGCATTAATAAGGTCAAGGTCAAGGTCAAGGTCACGTTTATTTATAGAGCAACTTATAAACAACCTAGGTTGACCAAGGTGCTTTACATAAAATAAATAACAATAAAATACAATGATTCATTCAAAAAACAATTTTTGTATTTTTTGTAATAAATCTATAGCTTTTAAACAGCTCCAAAAAACACTGCTGTAAATACCAGTTAATCTTTTACAGCTTAGCTACAGGTTAGCGTTGTTTAAAAAATGCAGCTTTTAAAAGAAAGGATGTGTTATTATAATCTATGATTAATGATGCGTCTGTGGTAAATGGCTTAAAAGGAAGGACAACAGTTGAAATACATCTGCACATTAGTCTAGAGAGCTTTTCTCTCTCGCAACCTCCAGTTTAATTCAGGACCAATTGTAGGTTCCCTCCTGAATACAGATAGCAGCTGTTTGCTGGTTAAATAGCTACATTGCGAAAGAACAACATAATTCACACAAAACATGAAAGAAACGGGAGACTAGGTGGGAAATATAAAATATCAGAACATTTCTCTAAAACCACTATTTTTCCACCTTAGATAACTTGATTGAACAGTCATTTTATTTTACGTCACTCTGCCAATGGCTTGCATATTGCTTTTAAAATCTGAATGTGATAAATAAAATTTCTGTGGAAGGCAACGATGTCTCTCTACAGCAAACAAAAATCGACCGCTCTAGTGAAACTACTGCGCTTGGGGCATCGATACAGAGGCTGTGATTGACCATGAAAAAAAAAACAAAACTACCACATTGTTTTTGTGTTAATTAATTGCACAAGCCATCGCACAAGAATGAAAACATTGTTTTAAAAGAATTCAGGCTGCAGTGCATTATCCATTTGTGCATTCTCTTGTACTGTAATAGGAAATTAAAGAAAAAAATTCTGAAAGAACATATTCACTGTTTGTTCACTTGTTCTGGCTTCAAGAAAGCGCCGAAGAAAATTGATTTTCAATTTTGAAAGTAAGGAGACAGGATGTTTATAAGAAAAGGATAGGCTTGATGACTGAGAATGATTAATTGAATCTGAAGTCCTAAACAAAGTCTATTTCTCCAAAAAATACTATATTAAAATGATCTTTTTTCTGTATTATGGGGTGTTCTGAAGCAGGGATGTAGGGAGCAAGAATTAAACTCAGGTAGCACAGGGCTGTCAAACATGCAACATTGCCAGTATGCTGCCATAAATGTGAAATTCATACACACAGATACGCATTTAAAATGTGTGTGACACACTGCCACTCCCCAGACGTTAAACTGCCCCGACGCTCTACAGGCCACAGTCAGCTACATTCCCACGTCCTTGTTGAAGTGACGTTGTGTTCATGCGAGTTTTCATATTCCTCGCCAAATGTCAAATAACCGTTAACGGTGAAACAAGAAAACGACTTCCTTTTGTGACATGTTTTGACATGGGATCAGAAAACGGCAGACTCCAGAAACATGAATGTCAGACGTGGATATCGGACACTTCATACCTGGTGTGTAGGGTTCTGAGACGGGTCACAGACATGTCCTGACACCTGCCGGGTCCAGGAAGGGAGAGTGTCTTGGACTTCTCAGAAGGACATGTAAACAACCTCCCGTCAGCAACGGTGGCGCACCTGCGTGGATGTGCTGTTAGAATCCCTGCATCAGGTCACATACTCATTCCAGCTAGAATAATTTTTTTTACATCCAGTACTTATATACAGTACTAACCCTTAAATGCATAGGCACTTTATAAATGTTTCGACAAACCTGGGGTCTTAACGTTGTAGAATAGATTGATTTTCGCATTGAAATTGTAAACATTGTAAACGTTTGTACTCAAAATTTTTCAGAGCGTTTTACTAAGAATAATAAACCCACAAAACACAAAACTGCGGACTTTTTAGAGAAAAACGTAGTTAGAGGAAATTAGTTAGTATTAATTAGTAGTTAGAGGGCTGGGATAAATTGCAAGGGATATTGGGGGTGAAGCTGGTCAAAATGTGTCTTATTAATCTCTAGCGACCACTCCTGGTGGGCCAGGCGCATGTAGCTGTATGAACAAACTGAACATTGACTGCATAATCCTCTGAGGGCATAGGTAGTGCGTGATTGGTGAAGTGATTACATAGTGTAAAAGAAGCAAGGGCCAGTCTTCACTTGTGTAAGAGGAATCGTGTGTGCAGGTAGCCTCCTCCTGAGCCAATGGGAGCAGGTCATTGCAGTTCAGCGGTATTCAGGGTGGGTAGTTCGGAAAATGTCCCTCCCCCCACCCTTGCAACTGGGGGGTTCTAATTTGAAAAAGACGTCATTGTTGAATTTTCACCTCTGCTAAGGAGGTTATGTTTTACCTTTTGTTTGTGGGTAAGTATATTTGTTTGTTAGCAAAATTACAAAAAAAGTTACAAGCAGAGTTTTGTGAAATTTCTACCAGAGGTGTGTCATAGCCTAACTCAGAAGCGATTTCATTTTGTGATTTCATTTTATTTACTTGTGTGGAGGTTCATAATAACTGTAAGGCCATGCATCCAGCCTTCCAACTTACCCGTCTATTTCACCCAGTGCATTTTCATTTTCCACAATCATTGTGTGAACCTGTTGTTCATTTCCACTGTGTGGTAGTGCCCATGCATATTTAAGACCGAGCTTCCAACTTAGTCATTGGGAAGTCTCATAGACCCAAGCCTGTATTGAATCTTTAGTCTCCACAATATACTTCAGATGAACCTGTATTATTATAATTTGAACTGAGTGCTGTAAATTGTTTATTTCAGCACTTTAATATTTAAGAACCTGAGCCTAAGCTACAAGCCCTGTTTCTTTTCTATTTGTAATACATTGTTACTGTAGCTAAAGCCCAGTGTTTGTATTACTAATCGTGTTATTCAGGAACCTCACTTCCTCATTTGCTTTATATTGCATCGTATGAGCCTTCTTGCGGTGTGGAAGGCATAATAAATACAACCAAGTCCATCTTTGAACCTGAGTCCAGTCCTCAACTTCCTGTCCTCCGTGCACATCACTGGTGCTCAGAGCACAACCCTTACAATAACGCTACTCGTATGCGTCCCAGACGTGGGGGACTGTTGAGCCTTGGCAGAGGTATGCGCTCTCTGCGTGCTCTTGTTTAATGTAAATTTTTTTCAGGCCATAAGACGTGCGAGCCGCCTGCTCCGTTTCATCGGTATGGGCATCAGACAATACATGGAAATAATGAGTCTCTCTCCAGCCAGGCTGTCTGGCTAAAGAGCTGCTGCTCCAGGGACGCGTGCCTGAATCTCATCTGTGGATGACCTGCCCCTTTAACTTATACAAACAGAGGTACAGCCCTGAAGCACAGACATCTTAATGATTCCATATGTAGGTGCATTACAGGGTAGAGGGACATACAGGTGTAGAGGTTAATGGCTTTCATGTACACGAGTACAGAGGCATAGAGGTATAAAGTAATGGGTGATCTGATAGGTGAGCTCCAGGCCCTAATGCTACAGAGGAGAGATGCGTTTGTCCTCTCTGATCTCTTTCATTTCTGGAGAAATACATAGAGATAGAGTCTGAGCTGGTCCATGCACAGGACCTCTCACCATCTTACACACAGGCGTGCGCACATCCTCCCGCTAACTGACTGGAGGGCTACACTGCAGCGACAGGAGGAGAAGAAAAAAGACGTGAAAAAGAGGTTTAAGTGCCTGAACGAGCGGGGTTGATCTTTCTGGATGAGATGTGACAACCTGCCCTCCGAAAAAACACACACGCGCTCACTTATGCACACACACACGCTCACACAAACACACACGCACACACACACACACCCACACACTCACTTATGCACACACACGTGATTTAATCGTTTCCCCCCCATTCACAGAGAATTAAACCTGCGAAAGGTATTTACTCTCTACACATGCTCATTGCAAGCGTGATAAATACATGCATGCTAGTGGTGTAAAAATGGTAGATACATGCATGCTTGTTGCATAAATATGTTAAATACATGCATGCTAGTTGTGCAACAACGCTAAACACACGCATGCTAGTTGTCTAAAAATGATATGTAGATGCATGGTAGTTATACAAAACTGCTAAATACGCGCATGCCAGTTGTGCAAAAATGCTAAATATATGCATGCTAGTTGTACAAAAATGCTAAATACATGCATGCTAGATGAACTGAAGTGCTAAAAGATTCTCAGTACTTGAATGCTAATTAGGCTGTGTACATGTAAATAAAATGCTAATTTTAAAGTTTGCTGGACTAGCTACAAAGCCTAAACCTCAATGCGCTGCTGTCCCAGTGCTCATAACCAGTGTTATATTTTGCTGTAGCTCAGGGCTGGCTCTGGCCATTTTGGTGCACTAGGCGAGATTCGGATTTGGCCCCCCGTCCCAAACCCAGTCACGGCAATATATGGACAACTGCCATCAGACGCACCATAACAGTTTAAATATCTCTCAAACAAACACATCAAATTTAACAGTGAAATATTACAGTACAAAATAAATCAAAGTACCAGTGCTGGTTTTAGGCTCCTGTTTACATCCTAGTTAAGTCCTAGTGACAGCTTTCACAACATCCATTGGAAAGGTTCAATGTTCAAACAATACAAAACAGTGTGATGTAATATAAAAATAGAACATAATAAAAATGAGAGAATATCCATCTCTCTTGGATTGTCACTCCGTGGTGCGCCATGCCTAATTAATGCCCTTTAGCCAAGACTATTTAGAATATTGAGTGGAATCACATACATACCTTATTGCTTAATGATCATTGCAAACTAGCTAATTTAGGCAAATTTTTGCCATTTCATGAGCTACTCAAGAACAGAATTAAAAAAAAAAAATGTTGACATTTTACCTTGTCATTTACATGCGGAAGAAAATGCCTCATAACTTTGTGATGTAACAATGCTATTGAAAATACATTCTACAGTCATTCTTCCAGTTAGCCTTTACAACTGCTGCTAATAAGTCAAATTAAACTAAAGGATTAATGTTAGCTAACTATGCGTTGAAAGTTGAGGCTACTGAAGGCCTTTATGTCCACTGATGGACTGCTACTGACCGAATAGCAGCAACACTTGACCAGACAAGTTAAAGGCTCTACATTAATATGATTCATAAACATCCTTCAATCCTTAACTGCAATCACAGCATCATTACTGAGCATTATTAGCAAGCTTTGCTTTATTTCAACTTAGTTAGCTGGTTGAGATTTATTTTCCTCCTCCTCTTTCCTCCATGTTCAACTGTGTGCACCTGAAGGCTTGAACCTTTTCAGTATGTAAAAGTAAAATGTGAAAATAGTTATAACCTGCCTCTTGACTTGTGGCAGTCAGTCGTATCTCTCTCTGACCAGAGCTGCGCATCAGTCACCCATCCCCCACTTCCAGCGTGCAGTACAGTCTGTGCTCACGTGACACGGCACCACAAGGCTGTTTATTTCTTTCTTTCTTTCTTTGTTAATGTGTTATTTTCAAGGCTGAACACAAAGAAGAGGCACAAATGGATGCTACAAATTATATACAGTATTCATGTAATATTGGATCATATACAATTCCGAAATAGTTGGGATGAAGAGTAAATTGTGAATAAAATCAAAATGCAATGACTTTCAGATCACATGAGCCAATATGTTATTTACAATAGAACATAGATAACATTTCAAATGTTGAAACTGAGACATTTAACATTTTTGTCCACAAAATGAGCTTATTTCAAATTTTCTGGCTGCAACAGGTCTCCAAAAAGTTGGGACACAGGCAAAAAAGAGCTGAAAAAGCAATTAATATATAAGAGAATCAGCTGAAAGAACATTTTGCAAGTAATTCAGTTAACTGGCATCAGGTGTGTAACATGATTGGCTATAAAAGGGAAGTCTTAGAGAGGCTGAGTCTCTCAGAAGTAAAGATGGCCAGAGGCTCTCCAACCTGTGATTTGAAAGTCATTGCTTTTGATTTTATTCACAATTTACACTTTGTCCCAACTATTTTGGAATTGGGGTTGTAGATGAAAATAAGTAAACAGATAACAATATATAGTAAAACCAAAAATAATAATGTCTTTTTGAGAGAAAAAGTCAATATCTAGTATGGCCACCCTTTGCTTTGATTACGGCATTTAATCTTTCAGGCACAGTGTTCACATTTTTTTTAAAATTTCCTCACTCGCTAAACCATTTCATACGGTTTGAAGTTTACTCCAAAAAGGTTCTGTCAATGCTGCAAAAGATTTGTTTATTTTGGTATCAAGCAAATCCCAGATTTGCTCAGTCGGATTAAGGTCTGGACAGGCCAAGTCATAAAGTTTATGTCACCAGATGTTTCTTTCTGACTGAGAAAATTCTTGCACAACTTAGATGTGTGTTTGAGGTCATTATCTTGTTGAAAATAAAATCCCCAACCAATCAGTCTCTTTAATGCGTCTCTCACTAGGACGAAGTGATACTTCTTTTGATCCACGATTCCGTCAATTTTCATGAGATCACTGGCTCCTTTAGAGCAGACTGAACCCCAAACCACAATATTACGACCTCCATGTTTTACTGAAGGGGTTAACTAGTCATTTTTGAAATGCACTCCAACTCTACGGCACTCCTAAATTCGGCATTCAAATAAGAAAATTTCAAATTTTGATTAATTGGTCCAAAGGACTTGTACCCAATCCGTTGGTGTCCAATCCTTGAAATTTTGGCAAACTCAAGTCTTTGTTTTTATGTTGCCAGCTCTAAGAAAGGGTTTTGTTCCAGTCAGAACATTTTCACACAGGCGTCTGGAAATAGTAGATCTTGATACTTTCATCTATTCACTTCTGGTGCGATTAATATCTTCACAGAGTTGTCGCACTGTCAACCGCTGAATTTTTTTTACTTGTCTTACACAGATACCAAGGATCAGAGGCACTTCACTTCCGTTTGGCTCCTCTATTGCCACTAGTTTTTCACAAACTGGTCTCTTTGAAAAGCTTGATGGTGTTTCTTACAGTGCCATGGCTGCATTATAACCTCTTCAGAAATTTTTATAAGTCACCAACCAGCATCATAAAAGGCCACAATGTGGCTATGAACAATCTCAGAGAGCTCCTTCTGTCATGCCATTGTATTTCACACAATGACACTGCTCAAAGTTTGTGTCACCTTATATACTGGAATATCGGACCATCAGAGTTAATTTTGCGGAATTATGTTGCCTCAAACCAGTTTAAATAAATTTTTTTAGCATCAATAATCATGGAATGAGCCAAACATGCATTCAGGCTCTGCAAGAGTCAAAAAAAAAAAAAAATAAATAAAATTTGCGACACCTTTCAATTGTTATATAACTTGATGTTTTCAGTGATTTTGTTTATTACCCATTTTTTCACCTCACTTTTACCTAAATTTACTTGTGGGAATGATTTTTTTTTCTGTTCTCATTGTTTACAATAATATGTTTCAAAACATTTTCACCAAAGAATTATGGAGAAGTGATTTAGTAATTTATCAGGACCCCCTAAGACGAAAGTGGTGGTGTATAATCATCACTGCACGCTACTGTACATACATACACACACACACACACACACACATATATATATATATATATATATATATATATATTTGAGTGCAAACAGTGGCACCCATGCAGCTTGTGGTGCTCTAGATGATTGCCTATATTGCCTGTGTAAAGAGCCAGCCCTGCTGTAGCTGATTAGCTGAATCACTTTGTTGGATTTCAATCAGAATCTGCTCTGGAAGTTATTTTGTCAATGAACCCAGCAGCTTGTCAATTTAATGATCTTCAATTTTCCTCCCAATTCATATTGCTGTAATTTTACACTGAAAATGCACTTTCAGCAAGAGGCTGTTTGTTAAAAAAGGGGAAAGATTATTTGTGGTGAGAGGGCCAGCGGAGTGAAGCGTGTTTTTGTTTTATGAGTTTATTTACGGCTCTCGTTCTCTGTCTTGCTCACTTTCTTTTTTCTCCCTGTTTCTCCCTCTCTCCCTCTCTGTCTCTCTCTCTCTCTCCCCTGGCCAGCAGTACCAAAGGCAGTAAAGAAAAAAAAAACACAGGGATGCTCCTGGTCTCCGCTCGCTACCAGTTAATTTCTTTAAAAGCCCCATTATCTGCTCCTCCGCCAAAAACGAAGGTAGAGTGACGGCAGATGAGGGAAAGAGAGAGAGGGAGAGGGAGTGAGAGAAAGAGAGAGGGGGGACAGGGAGAGAGAGAGGGAGAGAAGTGAAAAGAGACAGACACACATGCAGAGACAGCAGTTTTCTGGGGCGCCTGTGTCAACATGAGAGAGGAAGGGAGGAGTGGAAGAGGAATAAGGGATAACTTGTGTTATATACTTGTGTCGTCATGCACACGCACACACACACACCTAAGCACATACACACACACACACACGCGTGCACATACATTCACACAAACACACACACACATCTAAACAAATATACACTCATATTCACACACACACACACACACACACACACAAGTACAAACATACACATTCACATATGACACAATCACACACATTCGCACAGACACAAACGCACATATTCACATTTAGACACACAAACAAGCACATACACATAAAAACACACGCAACATCACACATACACATACACACACAATCACGCACACCCTCATTCACACAGGCAAACACGATCATACTCACACACATACACCCACTCATTCACGGGCGCACTCATACACATTCACAAATGAACACACTCATTCACAGGGACACACACACACACACACACACTCACGCATGCAGACGCTCTGTGAGGAGGCTGTGGAGTGGGCCCTTGTTTAATTAAAACGCGGTTTATGTGGTCGTTGTGCTGGGGCCCCTCCCCTCTCTCTCCCTGGACCTCTGAGCTCATTACGCTGTATGATAATTGGCCCCTGAGGGCCCTTTAGGGCCGGGTCATGTACATCATTATAAACACACACACACAAAACACCCACACTCAACTGCAGCTTTTTATATCTGGCCCTGAAATGACCAGTAATGCTGCCCCTTTTTCTGGCTACCTTTACACCATAGATACCCCTGCCACTATTACTGCTGCCCAGTGTCACCAAAGATGCCCTCATATAACCATCACAACTACCCCATGTCACAACAATCACCCCTAAACAAACAACACATCTACCCCTATATCATTATGAGATGTCTCTACAACATCAGTGCTGCCCTGATATCAGTACAACTAGCCCTGTACCACCATCGTAACTGCCTATTATCTGTGCAACTACCCCTGAGCCACCATCACTATTGCCTCAATATTACCACAACTACCCCTTTACAGACATCACGACTGCCCCAGACCATTACAACTGCCCCTCTCTCATCACCAAAATTGCCCCAATACCTCTACAACTTCCTGTCTCAACCAATCACAACTGCCTACACTACAACTACCCCGCCTCAGACAACTGCACTTATCTCACAACCACCTCACTACCATCATCACAACTGTCCCAATATCACTACAAGTACCCCTATACTGTACAACCACTACTAATGCCCCTCTACCAAAGAAATGACCAAAATCCCAGCATCACAAATGTAATGGCTGGTAAAATAGAGAGGCCAGGTGCAACGGCCAGGGATAGAACGAACAGCACAGAAACAATACAAACACAGAGAATCACACAAACCACCAGAAAGTACTCGCACTTCCAAAGGACGTATAATAGTCCGAAAAAACGGAAGCAATGCGAGAGAGAGAAAAAGTAAAAAAGGAAAAATTCCTAAAGAGGAAGGAACTCCAAAAATAACTGGAAGATATAAAGTCACACAAATACTGACTAGAGATATCTTCGGCTATCCACAAGTTTCACCAGAAGCCCATGGGCGCTGCCATGACAGAATACCTACTTCCGCTGTCGGTTTTGTGTTTCCGGTAGCGTTGATGCCAATGACAGCAACAAACAGAGCCAGCTAGCCCAAACAACAAAAACATCAGAAATAATGACATCAATAGGATGTTCATCATTTAACCACTCACCGCTGAACATAAACATATGTATCTTCGGTAATAAAAGCACAATAATGTCTTTGCAAATATATTTAATTGTTCCGGAGCTTTGGTTTAATGAATAACCCTGCCTTCCACAGAATAGCTGCTGCATGACTACACGATTTCCCTAATCTGGCAAGCAGAGCAGTCGACTTGAGCAATACTTTAGGCAACAAATTTTGTTACGATAGAGGTAATTTTATGGCTCCGTGCTTTTATAATTTCGCAATTCTTCGCTATCAACACCGAAAACACAAGGTAACTGGAGGCACTCGATTGCAAACCTTCGCCATGCCAGCACAGTCGCAATCTTGCTGAGTGAACATGGCACTTGAGAAATTTAAGGTTTATCACAGAACTGAAGTACTTTTCTCATAGCCCAGGTCATGAAATATTCTTGACATGACCCTATATTTCACTTTTACGAAAATCCCATGGCTGAGAGCGTGGGGGGAAAGAAATCGCTTAGCGTTACGTCTCGCTGTTTCTACCAAGCCAAACTGAATACCGAGTGTAACGTTGGTTTGGTATGGTTCAGCGTTGCAGGACGCTAGTTAAGCGCAACTGACATAACCAAGTTCACGGTACTTAGCTAGGTAGCGTGCACGCAATACTTTTTCAAAACCAATATTAGTTTGGTACCCCGCGAGCTAACATTAGCTAGCTACTCAGTTGACTGAATTTACAAAGCGTTGCTCGTTCAGCCACGAATGTCTGTGACTCAGAGACTGAGTAAGCAGAGCGATGTAGTTAGCACAGTGCTAACATACATTGGGCGCTAAGGGAAATTACATTTGCTTTCCATGATATTACGCGATTCTGTTATGTGATAAACAGAATGAGAAAGTTATGAAAGTCGTAGAGTAAATTTTAGGTTTGTTGCTCAGTAAACTCGTTTCACAACTTTCATATGACATGCCAGCTCTTGTAAGATCCTGTAAACCTCCTGCCAACTTTGTTTGGTGGAGGTTAATAATTAACTCTGTGGACGTAGCTAACATCAGCCATTGTTTCATGTCATCTGCCCACTCTGTGAGAAGTGACGGGTGAGGCACTGTAACAGAATTGTCCTCTTGACTTTTTAAAACATCCGTACTGTGTATCCACCTCCGTTTTGTTTCCATTTGTGTTTGCTAAAAAGCTGGCTTTTCCAGCTATGCAACCGTAAACAAACACATCTACCGGAAGAGAAGAACCAAGAGCCGCTAAGATTTATGGGTAACGGCACAAAGTCATGAAAAAGGTGGATAGTGCTTAGCTACAAACAGACACTCTAGCAAAGGAGGCATGGCGGACTTCCGGCTTATATAGAGTCCGGGGAAGTGCCGCCCCAGTTCAATCAGCCAGCTGGGAAAAGAATCCGATAGAAAAGGAATTTGATCTCGTCCCGGGACGAGAGCCACAAAGAAAAGTCCAAAACACACGCACACCTCACAAACCATGACAACAAATGCCCTCATTGCTCAACAGTAGCCTGCAGTACAACACTTCAGAACTAAAAACACACCTCTAAAACCATCTCAAATACCCCTGCATGACCCCTAAACTGATCCAGGTCCCTGACTGCTTTATTATCCCCCACCATGAAGTGGAGGAGGGGATATTTAAATGAAGCTTGTCCGTCCCTCCGTCCGTCCAGATGAGTAGGGATCAGTTATTTTTAGAGACTGCTTTACCCAGACGAATGAAATTTTGTGTGCATATGTTACCAGTTATAACCTTGATTGGGTTTAAAAAGGGTCTTCCATGGGGGTGGGGAATATCGATAACAATGTCTTCATGCTACAGGTCGGAACTGGTCTCATCTCCAGCCGGGATTCAAAAAAAAAAAATTAAAAATGATGATAATATAATGACAGCCGTGTTATTGGATGCAAGTGGCTTGAAGCAGTTTCACAATTTTACATCATCTCTCGTCCCTTTTTTTGTTTGATTTTTAACTTGCAGCTCATGAGACCAGTATTTCAGAGGAGTTTCAGGAGTCATCATAACTTCTTCGGAAAAATCAAATGTAACCGTACGATGTTTACTAATATACACCAGGTTGTCCATCTTTACAGCCATTTTTATGAAACCAGCTCCACTGTAGGTCCTCTCTGGGCTTAAAGTTACTGAAAAGAAGAAGAAAAGTCTTTAAAAAGAAGTAGCAAGACAGAAAAAACTCGTCTGCCTCCTGTCTGCATGCCGCACAGGCGATGGAATAATTATTAATGGCTGTGCATATTTTGGGAACACAGCGGGTCTGCTTACATGCAGCGCACAGTGCATCTGATTCAAGCGCTCACACTCGTTTTAACTAACGCTGGGAGAGTATTTAAGTCAGTGTGTGTGTGTGTGTGTATGTGTGTGTGTGTGTGTGTGTGTGTGTGTGTGTGTGTGAATAGGCTTTTAAAAAATAAAATCAGCATCTGCTCTTTGGAACAAAGGGGCAGCAGGACCCGTCACTAAATGACCCCCCCCAACTGTTTCCTTTGAGGAATTTCCATTGTTACCAAAATATGGATCAATTCCCCACGAAGTCACTCAATTGACGTTCATCAGTAACACATTATAATAAGGGTACATTAATTAACATTAGTTAATGCGGTAATAAGCATTAACTGACATTTTATTGATAGTTAACTAATGCGTCTGGTAATCATTTACTGGGTGCCAGGCACAACAAACCCTGCCCCTCGCACATACTTTCACCTACTTGTACGAAATTCAATAGGGATCTATTCTGGGCCAGAATTTGGGGTGAATCTGGCCATTAGTTTTGCCGCTAGAGTTTTAACAAACAAACACAGAAACAAACGCACAAATACACAAACACAGAAACAAACCAAACCGAAAACAATACCCCTTCCCTCACCCTTCGGGTGGGGTGGGGTAATTATGTTCACGCTAACTAGAGTATTAATTTCTACACTATTGAATCAATTAAAGTTTATAGTGTTACTTCAGGGACACTTAAGGGAAGTTTTCCACTTCACAATAAGCGCAACAAAGTGCATAAATAAATGGTTAATTACAGTTACATAATGCTTATTCAGCACTCTGATGCATTAGTTAACTGTTAATTAAATGATAGTTAATGTGTATTACTGCATTAATAAAAGTACCCTTGTTTTAACATGATGTCCCTCTATGAGCGACAGGTGCAGTTCTTGGGCGCTGTGATGATAGTGGGCCTCATCAGCCAGCAGAGTCTTTGCAGCACAGCCGATATGTCGGAGTCGTCCACTAAACACTTGAGATATGCAGTGATGTAACCTGCTCCTGATTCGTCCGCAAAACACTTCTCTTTATCCAATCAGGGATGCGTTTCCCGAAATCACAGATGCTGACTTACATAGTTGGACCCATTGACTGTGAATGGACAAACTATGTAAGCTGCTAACTTAGTTAGCAACTACGCTTTTAGGAAACGCGCCCCAGGACAGTAGCTTTACAAATCAGTGCACAAAGAGACATAAAAAGAAAACATGTTGAGTGTACACTTTCAGATGGGGGAAAAATACTTAAGTTCGCATATTGCTTGCATTTAAGTCACTGACACACATTGAACATGGGGTTTGATAAGTGTTCTACACAGGAGTCAAGAGCATTCATGCTACTGAGCGACGCCTCTCAAGAAGAATCGGCATTGAGACATATGAACAAGACCAAGGATCAATCCCAAACCACTCAATACACCACTGCCCAACCCGCACCTGCTCCAACTGTAAGTTTGTGTGGTGGTGCCGTCATTGACTTTGAATGTAATCTGTCGTGTGAAAAATTTGTTTCGCGTCCGGTGTGAAAGCATGTTTATTCTTTATTGTCAGATGCAAGGTCCTTGAAGAGAGAGAAAAAAAAAGCATTGACACAAACAAGATGAAATACATCAAAAAGTAAAATAAAACTCTAATCAAGAGGCAGAATGAGAGCCTGTTTATCTGGGAAAAGGCGTGACATAATAAATAACAAATTATAAAGGAACACAAACATTTATACAGCATAACACAGCCCCTATGCCCACATACCTAAAATAATGCAAGTTAAAAATTGTCAAATGGTTTAGCAGTGCACATTTGTATGTGCATGTTGAGGATTATATTTCAATATTTCTCATTATATTCATCAGTAAATCAATGACCATAATTAATAACCATAATCAATAATCATAATCAGTAACCATATTATGGAAGCAGCAGTAACACACTTACACACACACACACACACACACACACACACATTCACACACACACGCATGAGCAGTGCACACACACATAAGCAGTTGGCTTCTGTAGCTTTGATTGACATCTGTTCAGTTGATTCAGGCAATATCTGTTCCGTCATCAGTATTATTCACCATCATTCATCAGAAATCATATAGTTATGCATGCTCCAGTATTGGAAGAGGGTTGTTATCTTTTGGTTGCAGTTTTCAAGGTAAGTTGGCAGTGTTTTGGTTTGCCTGTTTCTGGGACGACCTGTGACCCAACTAAAAGTCCTGTGAAACAAGTAGCCTTGAAGTTGTTATTTTGCAAAGAATGCCAACTAATGATAAAAAGAGAAAAAACAAAGACACCACATGATTGTACCACTGAAAAACAAGTACACTACGTTATTGAACCATTGCAGCGTGAGAGGGTGGAAAAACCATATTCCTATGACGAAGGTATAAAAACTGGGTGTGAAAAGCAGAATGTCAGTTCTTCTTGCGCAAAAAGAACTCGGCTTTATATTCATCAATATGCCACAATAAAGCCTAATTTTCTGAAGAATCTGTCTCTCTTCAATTGTTTGAGGATGGGGGAACCTCATGATATGAAAATATTTCTGAATGAAAACCAGCACATGCACTGAAAACAGGGAGAAAGGTAGGCAGGATCCAACTGCAAAGAAGAGTTGTTGTTTATTACCTTTGCAGCAAGGCTACGAAGGTCACTAGAAAAATATAACAAACGGGGAATCGCAGTTCCCAAATGTGATACAAAACAATGAGCTCGACTAACAAAGTCAACTTAATTACGAGTTACTACAATACACGTGAAATGTGATGGCAAAAGCCTATGCTTAACAAGAGCTTTACGAGACTTTGCTCCATTAAGATGCAAAGTCTGGGCTTTTATATGGTTACTGATGATAATGGGTTAATTGCAAACAGGTGGAGCTGGTTAGTGGTAATTGTGGGAGCAGGCTGCTTCCTCAGAATTCTGGATATGCGGACCGTTGGAGGCGTGACATAACAAACAGTAAAACAAAACTAGAGTTAAAAAAGAGTACTAGAAGAGTTTCAATGTCCAGGGCAGGTGTCCAAGGATATAATATACTAATTAAGAAATATTAATAATTATTATTATTATTATTATTATGGTGATGACTCCTTCCATTTTCTTGTGGATGGAGGCCGGGGTGTCCCACCGTTCACACATGCGTAATTATACCCCCTCCCTTAATGAGGAGTGCACCCCACACTTGTGCAGGAGACCTCACGCAGAGTGACACTCAGTAGTGAAGAGCCAGTGTTGAGGGAGTGGTTTGGAGAAGGGCCCTCATTGTGGCCAGTTGCCCTACCCTCCAGCAGCAGAGTACTGGGTGGATGAAGGTGGCTGGCGGTGGG
The DNA here is from genome assembly GCA_029692085.1 of Gymnothorax javanicus. Taxonomy (NCBI): domain Eukaryota; kingdom Metazoa; phylum Chordata; class Actinopteri; order Anguilliformes; family Muraenidae; genus Gymnothorax; species Gymnothorax javanicus. Next base: position 140,122,491 of record CM056196.1, on the reverse strand, counting down.
GTGGTGGGGTGGAGGGCGGTAGGGGCGGTGGGGAAAAGCTCTCTCTCTCCACCCTCCACCCCAGATCATTGATTCAGGCGGCGAGAGCTGAGGACAGCACATCTGAGCCAGCTGCTTCTGCATGGGTAAGCCTGGCTCCCATATATATGCAAATCTCATTCATCCCGCCAGCACCTTGCTGTAACGGCCAATCTATGGGGCCTATTGATCCGCACGCGCTCACACTCCCGCACACACCGGCGCGAGCGCACGGCTGCGCCGCCCAATCCGCCACGCTACGCTATCGCACCGCGCCATGGAGAATCTTCCGGAAAAACAGCGGCCTAAAAAAAAAAAAAAAAAAATCGCCGCTGCGATTACGAGGGAGGCCAGGCATGTGTGTGTTTGTATGCGTATCTCAGCGTGTGCACTTATGCCTGTGTGCATGTATGTGCGTGTATCAGTTATTCAACCGTAAGAGGAGGAGTGTGTTTGCATGTGCCTGTACTGTTAAAACTTTCTTGTCCAAATTCTATTTTATCATGAGTCTTAACTTCTTATTTTTTTTGTCAGAAGTAGAAAATATTTGCTCAAGTTAGCGTGTGTTTGACAAGTGAAATTTTCTTGCTCCAAGGACAAATCAAGAAATGAGTCAAACTTATTCTACATCAGTGGCAGAATTTTTGTCTGACAAAAATTTTTTTATTCAAAAAGGAGAATAAAAGTAAGTGTTCAGTCTTAATACAAAATTAAAATACTTAAAAAGATCGACCAGTGTTTCATTTTTTACAGCATGTGTTCCAGTACATCCAAACAAATGTATAATCAGTCCTGATTGGCCGTTGCAAGCTTAGCTTTGATTGGTTTATAGCTCCCGAGGCCTTTATGAGAGCTTTTTAATGTACACGAACAGCACTTAACATAACAACGGCCCAGGCATTATGAAGTATCCCAAACAACCGTGAGTTATAATTGCTGACATAAAAAGTGCTGCATCGCTCCTTATGAAAAAAAAAAAAATCAAGCAGCTCCCCTGCATTTTAAAGGATTTATAAGGATGCACTTACTGCAATTGCAATAAATATTGGTTAGAGATTTAAAAAAGAGAGAGAGAGAGAGAGAGAGAGAGAGAGAGATGTATGGTCTATCCCCAGATGGCACTTATTATCTGTTATCAGTGAAGTCTTATTTGGATTTGAACCAACAATCATTTCTCATTGAGTTTTTGGTAGCGTAAACAGATCCAGTTTAGTGTCAAGGGGGGAGTCCGCCATCTTATTTATTCATTTTTTTTGTTGTGGAGGCAAGGAATTTTAGAAATGAATGCTCAGAAATGAGTATGTGAGGATGATTTAAAGAAAACAGGATCTGCTGAGACCCACCTGGCCGTGGATACGTTCCAGTAACGCACATGTTCCCTGCTCAGTCCTGTCCTACAGTGTCATATGGGAAAATAGTTCTGGATTGGCTTGTGCCTGTGTCACTAGTTAACCCTTCGTGACATGGGTTCCCCAGTACCCCTTAACGTCTAAGAAAATGGTACACGGTACAACGGATACCCAATAAAAGTACACTGCCTATTCAAATATATTTTTGGGTCATTTTTGATAAAAAATTTGAATGACTAAATCAGCTCGAGAAGATTAGATGAATACGTTGTTGGCGGTGTGCTATGTTCAGAGGTGTAAAATCCAGGGGTCAGAAAATAAAAGTCCTGCCAAGTTTTTCTCCCTCCCACAGAATGAGCTGATCCCTCTTTTTGGCTCTATCTTCTGTCAGAAGTAAATCCAGGTGGTTGGAATAAAGTTCTGGGGAGGATTTTTACTTTCTGAACCCGGACTTTACACCCCTGGCTATGTTTGCTGGAATCGGGGCAGCTTGCCACGTCATCCGGATACCGTAACTCTTGTGCACGCAGTTCTTATACATTAAATAAAACATGGCTACTGTAAGCAAGAGTTCGTCCGATGAATCGTGAATCGGTATGACTACAACCACAAATTATAAGTTGACATAAGATTGGGAAAGCCTACCTGTTCTATCTGAAATTGATGCTGTCGTTAGCTTTGACGTTCTTATTTTCAGACAGAAAAGGTTCTATCCTACCTTGACATGTTTCGACGGAATACTCCCGTCTTCTTCAGAAGAGTCACTGATGTTACGAGTGACGTGTCTTATCAGCTGATGTTAGTGACTCATCAGTGACTCTTCTGAAGAAGACGGGAGTATTCCATCAAAACATGTCATGGTAGGATAAAACCTTTTCTGTCTGAAAATAAGAACGTCAAAGCTAGTTAGTTACAACAGACAGTATGAACCTTTTTGGACTATGATGCTGTCGTTTCTCCAGCCTTGCAAAAGTCAACAGGCGCGTTTGGGTTTGCCGATGACTAAATTCATCTTCCGATATTTACTGGGTGATTCAATTCCATGTTTTGCGTAAACATGCTCCTTTAAACAACTGGGTAAAAAGTGTGCAGAACATAACGAGTGCCTCTTTGTTGGGATAGAGTCACGTAGTCCGATTTTGCGCGACCAGTGTCGTAACAAGTCAGGCTTTGCCAAGGGAACTCTGTGCAAGCTTCTGGCCACAGGTAGGTTCAAGTTTTCCATTTTGTTGGAGCAGCCAACAGCCGCACACTGCAGCATTATGGCAGATTTGGTTGCTCAGGTTTTAACGATGAAAGATAATATTGAACCTTGATCTCTCTTTGTAAAATTAAGATGCAGCATGAGTGATAATTAAAACTAATTTGTATATACTTTATACAGATCAGCTGGTTTCTTCTGTGTCTGGGACACTGCCGCAAAAAGATTCTTTTGATTGGCTAAAATATTCAGAATGGTGGCACTTATGAACTTGTGCGAATGAGTCAAATTTCAGAGGTTTTGCGTTCGATTACTCGGTACATAAAAATAGCAAAAATTTGCTAAAAATATTTATGCAACATGAAGAACATACATTTATTGGGTAAGAGCTGAAACAAATGTCTTCTTTGCCTTTAAATGCATAGGTGGGGAAAAAAATGACCCGTCCTAAAATGTTACAATTGTAACTTATTTCAACACAATTATGAATACATAACACAAAATTACAAAGTGTGTTCAAAGAGCAGTGTCAGTATTTAGGTCAATTTATTATGTACACATCCATTACAAAGAAGGACACCCTTTTGCCTGAGAAATGGAGAATCTGAGTTGGAGAGTTTGAGGCCGACAGCTGTTGACACAGCTTCACTTGAGATACTGAACAGAAGAACAGAGTCAGGTCAGGGTTGACCCGCATCTGAGGGTTGAGCTGTGCTGTAGCATTTAGCTTCTCTATCTGAGCTGTACGGCGCTCTGTGCTCAACAGTCAAACACCGCTACAGGCCCCGCAAGCTAAAAAACATCAGAGCATAAGACAACTGGACGGACCCACGTCACACATCGAGGCGCTCGCACGACCGCGATAGACTGCATCGCTCGGCGCAAAGGACTCTGGGTAGTGTCAGAGGAATGACAGGCGGAGCACCCACTCTGCCTGCCCCCCCCCTCCTCCTCTATCTTTCATTACTTTTCCATATCTAAACTGCACGCGCTTCTTCACTGAAGTTATTCTGCTGACTCCACACAGGGAAATGAAGTGTAATTTATTACCCACGTTATTAGGCGAGAGAGATGGACACTCCCTCGGTGTGCCGTGCTAAACAACAAAAATAAAACACGTCGCTTTAAAAAAAAAAAATGTAATTCAGCTAAATACAGGAAAGAAAGATTAATACTCTTCACCGGGAGACGTGACGGTTTTGGACCGCAGTAGTCGGGCTCTTGGATATTACGCAAATGAGCATCGGCAGTTGGCTGTAAACTATCCGTTTGTTATTGATATTTGGCAGCCATTATTGACAGTTATGTATCCTGCCGATAGCATTCGGTACTCTCGCTCTGTTGCGGTACAGAAATCCTGCCCTCCACTGCCCTGTCATGATTAGCATCCGACGGCATTTAATCGTGTCAGCTTTTGATTTTTGACGGCACATATAGTCGAGTGATAAGATCTTATCTGTCAAAGCATGTTTAAAGTGCACCTAATTATAGCATCACCTGACTAGACTTAACATATATTATGCATATAATTTACTGAAAAATTAAAACACCCCATAAAAACTATTTTAAAGGAATGTGTGGCTGCAAAAAAGCAAAAATAAGTAAGTCTTTTGAAGGGAGATGAATGAATAATGATCGCACACCTTTTTTAGCTGAGCTGCTGTTTCAAACTGCGTGGTTTTGGTTGAGAAGACTGTAGACCATATCAAACTATCAAACTACAAGCAGGAGGAGGACTTCACCTGGCTCCGACACTGGAGGGACAGTGCAGCTGGGACTCTTGCAAATACAACACAGTCAAAACACACGCACATAAATAGCAATCCCGCTAACGACACAAAAAAATCAGAGGACACAGCTCTGATCAACCCTCCCTCGATCCAGGAGAAACATTCTTTTGACAGAGTACATTCAGAGAGCACCATAATTCATTAGACTGCGACATTTTTTTTTGCTATTTAAATCCTGTTGGGCGAGTCAATCACTGATTGTGAACCCAAGAGACTGAAGGCAAAAAGTCCCTGAAACAAGCAGGAACTGAAGATGGCCGCATTACACGCCTGGCAGAGCATCACCAGAGGAGATACCCAGCATCTGGTGACATCTACTTATACGTAACAGAGTTCAAGCAGTCATTGCTTCCAAAGGATATTTGACCAAATATTGAAAATGGTCACTTTATTCTGTATTATGTGAAACTGTTCAATTTGTTTTTACGTGCCTGAAAACTGTGGGCCTGTGTGGAGTCGGCTCTCTCATTCTGAAACAGTTCCTCCAATATGGATGAAAACACCATCAAATTAAAGGTGACAGTCTGTACTTCAACCTCATTGTCTCTGTGTCCTTTCAAACTATAAGTGTTGGAGTATATAAATAAAATGCATCACAGTCCAGTGAATCATGGTGCTTACTCCAATTTCGCAGTGAGTACAGGGACTATTTGGATGGTGACACTTTTAGGGGCAGCAAATCCGTATGGTTCAATGCCTATGGATACCAGTATCCTCAGATTACTGTGAACAGTCCACAGAATTAACTTCCTAGTTTCAGTAAAGACCACAGTCCACTCATTGTATCCCCGGATTACGAGTCGGGGATACTATGGATCAGCGATTGTCATACCTTTGTCTTCCTCGTCCTTAGAAATTTGCTTTTGAGCACTCGACACACCACAAATTTCAACCAATTGATTTCATACTTGGTGTGGGCCTTGTGTGTGGTAAGATCACGAAGGCTATCGATTTTGGGTACGCTTGCTTTACGAGGTCTGGAAATGCACACTGATCAGTGAGCGACCGACTGTCTAGTTAATTTAAAGGTGTTCACGTCAGTGTCAGGCGAGCCATGTATGAATAAAAACCCTTTAAAAACATCTCATGTCCACATACTTATGGATCTTTGTCTCTCCCCACGAGGGCCCCCAACCCCCCCCCCATCCCAGGCTCTGAGTCCTCAAACCTGACACAGTTATCCGTACGGACAGAGGAATAAGCGCTTTCTCCCTTTATTCGTTTAAGCAAGCGTCTGTTAATATCATACTGATGCTAATTCCGCCTGTAATGCGCCATTTGCCGTAATTGTGACAGAGACGGGGAGTAATCGTATCTGACGGGGCGTGTCTCCGTGTGAGGCCCCTCACGTCTTCATATCCCGACCGACCGAGAGATGCGGGACGTGACGCGATAATCATAAACAACCGTCGCTGCTGCTGCTTCTTCTTCCTCTTCTGTTTTGTATTCTCCTTCCTCTTCTTCCCTCTTTCCCTCTCTCTTCTCTCACTTCTCAGTTCAATTCAATATTCACTTTAAAGGAAACAGCATACAGTATTTACTCATGACAAAAATTGTAAAAAGCTGGGAAATAATGCACTTGTATGAATACATCAAATGCATCTTCATATATATACTGGTTGTGATGTAGTAAGGACCAAAAACACATTTTTTTCTTGGCATGTGTAGCTATTTCTGATTGAATGTGACATGAGAGATATCCCACAGTGGCTCCCAGCCTAGAAAAATTAGAAGCTTGTCAATGTTCTGGGATCGCCATTGTGGTTGAAACATAAACCAGCATCCACAGGGGGTCCTCCAGAACCGAATTTTAGAACCACTGTTCTAGAGAACGTAATTCTTCAGTTAGTGAAGATAGCTGGCTGAGTCCATCTGTGCAGGAAACACAGCAGTTTGCGTGTGTGTTTCTGTGTGTGTGTGGGTGCGCATGTGTGTGTGCGTGCACGTGTGTGTGTGTGTGTGTGTGTTGGGGTCCCTGTGCTCTTATCGTGGATAGATAGCGGTAAACCCACCCCCTTCATTGCCCCCCTGTGTGAAATCCATCTCTCAGCCCTATCTCAATGGGGGGGTCCGTATCTGTGTTTAAAAAGGGGCAGAGGGGGAGGAGGAGCGGACTGATATCATGAAAACCACATACCACGCCTGAGAGGAATTATGGAAATGATTTATGCATGTAGGGTGTGTGTGTGTGTGTGTGTGTGTGTGTGTGTGTGGGGGGTCTAATTCAGCTCGTCACATGTAAACTGCCTCCCTCCCCCAGTCTTGAGTCTGACTGAACTTGTGCTGAGGTGATTCTGCAAAGGTGGCTGAGCATACACCTACTTAAATTAACCTTTCGTCACTTTTATCCACCTGGTTTCCACACTCATTCACGTAAAATAGCCATCTACCTCTTCTTCCTCCTTTCACCTTTTCTCTCTCTCCCTCCTTCAATATCAATCTATCTCTCTCAGTCTTTCTCTCCCCCACTCCTCTCTCTCTTTCACACAGCTCTCCTGCCAAAACCTAGGCTGTCATTTCTTACATTGTGCCCCAGGGAATGATGGGAAAAAAAACTACATTCAGCTGACTGCAGTCTCAGGGGCATCTGTAGATAAATTCAGGCTGGATGTAGATATTACAAAACTGTTGGTAGTCCTGCGCTAGCTACTAGCCCTCCTGACTCAGCTACTAACATCCCCCAGCAACCACAGATCATTGCTGGTTTGGCTATTGATTCATGGATATGAGTGTGTAGTTGGGAAGGGCTTCAGCCGCTCACCTTGGAAAAGTTGTTCACTGATTGGTGGAAACTGTGCAATTGCTTCTCTTAGGGCAAAGATCATTTCAGACGCCACAAAAAAGTAAGGCCCAGTTGCTATATATTGGTATATAAATAAATTTAAAAAAGGCCCAGTTGCTCACCAACACAGCTTGTATGGGGTTTCTTCAAATGTCACTCAGTTGCTTGAAGTAGAAGCAGTTGCTATTCGTGGCACATAGCATGGTGGGATTTGTAGTCCTCAGCTTGAATTTTTAACAAGTTCATGAAGCAAGACCATGACTGCTTTCAACAGTCCTTTAACATGCCCTCATTCACTTCCCCTCAGTCATTGGTACTTCATAACAGTTCATGTTGCGTGGAGGACGCTTGAGAGCAGAGGGAAAGTGGATGAGGGTTTGAAATGGAACATACCTGCCCGTGCACACTTTCAGGCCAAATAATCATGGATCCACCGCCAGTTCTGGACTTGGTGCTATTTTGCTTTATACAAATCAACAGAAATACCAGCAGAATCCCTTCAATGAGGTGAAGGTATATTCTGTGGATCATTGCAGTATGTTTCCACTTGGTAACCTGATTATCTGATTTTCAATTTTTTTGGAGATCTGTGTTATGAGGTGGCATGCTGTCGGAGGTGTGAAAAGCCTGCAGTAATCTCACATTTCACACTTGCTGACTCACATATTTGTTCACCCGATTCACAATCAAACAATTTATTTTCTGAATAATTTATAACAGTACGAAGCCTATAATTTGTTCTGATCCACACCAGGAATCAAGTGTGGAGGCAGAGTTCAATCCAACAGGCAGGTTTATTGATAGCAGTACAGTATATTTGGGGACAGAACCCCAGAAGAAGAAGTGGGGACGAAACTCCAGAGGAGAAGAGAACAGTTCAGCACGGATGTATTTCACAAAGCAGGGCTGACAGTCGCCGGCCACTGGCTTTCAGGATGGCAGCCAGGTGTAGTGCTGACTTTGCCAAGGCCGAAATGTCCCACAGGAGGATGGTGTAACTGGAAGGGAACTTGGTTCCAATCTTGAGGACCTTAGAAGGGTTGGGAGCTTGCTCCTAACAGACTGGACAGAGGAACATCCCTGGAAGGATTAACAGGAACTGGACGAATTAGGCTTGGGAGTTTGTTCCTCTTAAACTGGACAGAGGAACTGACTTGAGCTGGGTTAACGGAACGTGGTCCCAATCCTAGACCTGAATTGGGAGCTTGTCTGAGTTAGCCAAGTAAAGAGGAAAGCTTCCGCAAATTGCGGTCATTAAAGGTTACGGTTTACAAGGAATACTGACTGGTTCTAAGTACAAATAGCAAATTACAATCCAGCAACTTGCAACTCGGGGGGTCAATACGCAATAAAAGAACCATCAGGAGGTCACAATGAAATGAGACACAGCCGTGGAGGGGAGAACACATGAGAGGTAAACCAATCAGTGGAGACATATTTTAATAGTCATGCAGGTTGCTGAATAGGAGGAGAAATGTTAGCCTTTCACATAAGGGTTGAGAAAAGAAATGATAATAACAAATTGGTTGCCTATTGGCCACATTTATGTAGTGGATGTGATGTTGTAAGGATGGCTATAATCCGACAATGCAAAAATATCCATAACTTTCGCTGACTTTCTTCTCTCATGGCATTTTCCAGCAGCATAATTAATCATAAGATGGTGCTTGATTTCATCGGAGTGCTTTGAGAATTTAAAATAAAGAGTGCATCTGTAGAGGATGAAATCCACAGATGTATCGCACTGCACCAAACGTTCATGCAAAAAGTTTTAATTATCATAAGACTAGCAAACTAATTTATGCAGATTGGTGCCATCTCATGAGCTAAATTAATTCAGAATCTTAAAAAGACATACTGATGTTTTACGTCCTCCTTGATGTGCATTGGTAAACTCCTCATGACTTTGGCATATAATGTTCAAGCAAGCAAAAATAAACCACAGTCTTAGGAACTGAAAAGTTCAATGTTTGGCTGCCAATTAGGAAAAGTAAACGTAAAAGTAAGTATAATTAAGCATGGGAAAGCAAGCTTATTGCAGGGATATACTGTACAAGGCCTCCCATATTGGCTACGGCTGGCCACGGATTGATTGAACAACTTGCCTTGCTCAATGTATTCATCTTCCTTCTTCTGTGGTAAACAACTTAAGTTTGACAAATATTACTGCCTCTAACCATGGATGTATTTTCTTGCACCATAACTGCAATGCAGGGGTGATATACTCCTCTGGAGTGACCATCGCTCCTGAATTGCCCCCTCAGCCCTCCGAGGGTTGATATCACAAACTTCAGTCTTGTAAACAAATGGAATGACTAAACAAGGTGGTGGGTGAGTGCAGAGGTGAAGTCAAGTCAGCATGTTGAATGACGATTGAAACAGCCCGATCGAGACATTACTTCCTATGAGTCATAGCAGCCTCAAGTCTGTGTGACATCACTAGGAGTTACATAAACCTCCTAAGTGACTGAGGGAAAGGGGACTTCGATAGACGTTTGTTTGAAGAGCTGGCAAAAAAAAAAAAAAACAAAACAAAAAATAAAAGAATCAACATAATGTGCCTTCTTTTGTGATAGAAGGAAATGGCAAGTGAGTGCGTTAGTTTGCATGTTTGTGTGTGTGTGTGTGTGTGTGTGTGTGAGATTACGCTTGCTGCAATCACTATAAAAATTGGTTAGAGATTTAAATAGAGAGAGACTTTTTCTGTTAATACCCAATTTTATTGCTTATTCAGTTAAGGGTCTTATCATTACCCATATCAGTGGCCCCTAGAGCGAGGACCTCAGTAGATAAAGAGGCTGTCGCTCGTTTCGGCCTCCTCCACAAAGCCGGCGTGGTCATTACCACAAATCATTATTTTATTGATTTAAAAGGATATAAAGATTAATTAATTTGAAGAGATCAATTTTCTTCTAGTTGTCAGTTGTGATTTGATGTGTGCATTAGTGTGACTACGTGTTGTGCTGTTTGTGTAAAATGTTCCTGTGCATGTGAGTGCAGTATATTTATTTGTGGATGAGTGTAAGTGGGTATTGACTTCATCAGTGCTGCCAACTCTCCCGAATTTTCCGGGAGTTTTAGTGGCATATTCACGTTCCTGTGGCTTACTCAGCAATTATTCAATTAACGCGTATTAAAGAGGTCCGCCACGGAACTGGACGCCCCAGCGAGGAGGTTTATCAAATTCACGTGCGTTAAGGTGGATTTCACCACTAGTATTATGGAAATCGATTATGACTCTCGACTTCTCACTCTTTTCTTTACTCAGGGGATGGAAGCAATTAAAGATGTTTCACACGGTCTTGTATCATTTATATAATTTAAACAATCATTAAACCCATGAGTCGTAATCAGTTTCCATATTACTAGTGGTGAAATCCACTGTAACACACGTGAAGCTGATAAACCTCCATGCGCCAAGACTTCAATTCTGCGTGAGAATTTTTTAAATGCGCATTGATTGAATAATTGCTTACTACGGCACGGGAACATGAATATGCTACTAAAACTCCCGGAAAATACGGGAGAGTTGGTAGCACTGCTTTATTGTGTTTATATGTGCTTGTTTGTTTTTGTGTGCACTGTTATAAACTGGCACCTTTTTTGCCTGTTATTTTAACTTTAATTTTACGATCAGTGTATAACAGAGGTTCCGTGTATGTTAACTGTAAACCACAGTTAAATGTGCGCAGGTCTCTACTTACAGTTACAATAACAAGGAGACGCGTTAATTTAACTGTTAAATTCAGTCAGTTTATAACCGTGTGCACATGAAGGGTTTGACAGCAAAATGAGATATACCATTCAGGCTGTTTTGAGAAAAATAATGAAATTTGATTTTACAATAATATAATTTCTCCAAAGAACTGGATATGGATACTTCAACTCTTTTTGTCATAGTTAATTCAGAGGACACTGTACTGAGAATGCGGTCCTAATGATTTTTTCTCTTTTTACTGCTGTGAATATTTCATTGTTTGCATAATACAATATATCCAGATTTATTTTTATACAAATGAGATATTGCCATGAGTTATTTTACATATACCGGCCTATGATGATGAAAGCTTAGTTTCTGCACTTTTTTTTTATTCACCTGAGCAAATTCTACATAAAAAAAACCATAATTATTAATATATTTCCACAAATTTGGATTGAGTTAGTAGACTATTATTATATTATTATTATTATTATTATTATTATTATTATTATTATCATGAGTATCAGTATTTTTCATTTTTTCTTTTACAAGTATTTATTTATTTATTTTTTTGGTTGGGGCGGTGGCTTCTGACAGGTCAGCACTGTGTACTTGGGTCTGGTTAACTCAGTTCAGGCTACCTTTTAAAGAGCCCGTCTGAAGAAAACTCAAATTATAAAGCCATCTTTCATCGACACATAACAAAGTTTGCATAAGTACACATGCTCAAGTATCATAGACATAAAGCCAAGATTACTTATTACTCCAAATACGAACAAATTATGAAATAAACTTTAAAACCCTAATCTAATCCACATTTACTAGCAAAATGCGTGTCTTTGACAAACTAAAAATAAACTCAAATTATGAAGCCTCTGTTCATCAGTACATAAAAATTATGTATATCTATGTACACATGCACAGAGTTGAAGCAAAGGTTACATTTGACCTTAAAAACTAAGCTATTCGTTTCAATCAAGTGTGCCACCATTTTGAACAACATCAAACATGATGTAAAGAGCAGTTCTAATCAGCTATTGCGTTTTTAAATGAAAAAAAAGATCATTAATCATATTTTGCTAGCAAACAATGAAATTTGGCAGGCTGCCACACTCTCGTGAGCTCCAGCCCAAGGGCGGGCTGCGAGGTGCAATTGCATTTTTATACCATAAAATATTGTGCTACTTTGTAGAACTATATATTGTTTGAACGTTTGAAGACTCAGCATTCTAACTGTGTAAGTCATTGTTTGATGTGAATACAATAGTGAAAATAATATTCAAAATTGTGTCATAACAACCCTCAACCTGACTATTCAGTCCTACAGGTTCAGTCGTATACCACTGTTCAGATTTGTCAAAATAAGTTGAAATTGATGTTATTACCTCAGTAGCGGCTCAGACATAAAAACCTGTTATAGCTTTTTCATCTGCAAAACAAGCGAGCATGGACAAACGTCACTAAATCGATTTTGCCAAAGAGGTAGTAGCTGTGGAGTTATAACGGCTTCAAGAGAAATCATGCCAACCATTGAGCTGTCACCACATGGAACACTTTGTATAGAATATTTTTCTTGTATTGACTTCAAGAGAAATTGTGCCAGCCGCCGGGTTGCAATTACACACAGAACACTTCATATTGTATATTTCTCTTATATCGGCTTCAAGAGAAATTGTGCCAGTCACTGGGCTGCCACTACACATAGGGAATTTCAAATCACACTTTTCTCCTGTATCAGATTCAAGAGAAATGGTGTTCATCCCCTGGGCTGTGACTACTCTGCTTTATTCTGCAGTTCAAGTTAGCCTATGCCCAGCATGGTTCTGTTTGGGGGGTTGGTTGCAGCTCCCTGCTGTCAGTTCCCATTTGGATAGGCAGAGATCTCTCAAAACAGAGCCATGTTGCCAAACCAAATGTATGCATATATGCATGTATGCCCTCAATAAATCTTGACAAAGTGGTCCTATCAGAAATGGAGCTTTGATGTAAATTCTGATAAGCCAAGGAGTTAAGCTTTCTTATCAACATAGAGCAGCTGCTTCAACCTGCTGCAGAGTCACCTGAATGCGCATGACTGTCATGTGACTTTTCCGTCAGATGAATTCTTTACCGGTAATTTGCAGGCTTATGTAAGTTGGCATCCTGAGAAGCAGCTCCTCGCACCACTCGCTTGGCAACCCTCCTCATCCCCAGCTCCACCCGTCAACTGTAGCATTCATTGATCCTAATTACTTATGACTAAGTTGCCAATCTATGCGTCTCTTCCTTTTGATGTCATCGTTACTGTACGCTCTGTTCAATGGGGGGAGGGGGGTCTTGTTGCAGCTCCCTGCCTTCTGTTCCACGTTTGGACGGGCATGGATTTCTTAGAACAGAGCCATGTTGCAAAACCCAATGTATGCATGCATGGCTGTACGCCTTCAATAGATCTTTTATTTCTTGACAAAGTGGTCTTGCCAGAAATACACAGTAAGTGTAGGTACTGTGCCTCTTTGAAAGTTTGTGTGTGTGTGTGTGTGTGTGTCTGTGTTCTTGTACGTATTTGCAACGAAGTGAGAGTCAGAACATGTTTTTTTCCAGAAAAGTGGGGACATTTTGGGGACGTGAGGACATTTTTGCCTGCCCTCACAAATACAAAGGGAAATTGTGACTCATTAGTTAAGGTTATGGTTAAAGTTAGAATTAGGTATTGGTTAAGGTTAAGGTAAGGGCTTGAGTTTGGCATACATTGCTTATTGTTAAGATCAGGGAAAGGCTGTAGAGACACAAAGAATGAATAGAAGTCAATGTCATGTCCTCAGTAGGATAGAAGTACAAGGATGTGTGTATGTGCGTATGTTTATTCTGCAGTGTTTGTATATCTGTACATGCTTCTGTGCTGGTGAGAGTATGTGTGTGTCCATGCATCTGTGTGGGTGCTCCAGTGCTGGTCTGTGTGTGTGTGTGTGTGTGCGTGTGTGCAAGCGCGCGTGTTTATTCTGTAGTGTTTGTATGTATGTACATGCTTCTGTGCTGGGGAGTGTATGCATATGTGTGTGTGTGTGTGTATACTCTTGTGCTGGTATTTGTGTGTGTAACCCCTTCACTGGTTAGGTGTGTGTGTGTGTATGTGAGTGTTTGTTTGGTCTCCTGTGTGCGTGTGTGTGTGTGTATGTGAGTGTGTGCGTGTGCATACACTCCAGTGGTTGCATGTGTGTATGTGTGTGTGTACATGTATGTGTGTGTGTTCGGGCATATGATTCTGTGCTGGGTGTGTGTGTGTGTGTGTGTGTGTGTGTGAGATCCAGTGCAGGTTTGTGTGTGTGTCTATATTTGTCAAAGTCAGAATCAGTCATGAAATGGCTAGCCCTAAACTTCAGTCAATTTTTAGTAATTTCACAAAATGACTGGTTTCACAATCTGACTGTGGCATATATACTCCTGTGCCAGTACGTGTATGTGTATACTCTTGTGCTGGAATGTGCGTGTACACTGGTGCACTGGTATGTATGTGTGTGATGTGTGTGTGCGTGTGTATACCCCTGTGCTGGCATGTGTGTGTGTATATATTTTAGTGTTGGTATGACTGTGTGCTCCTGTGCTGGTGAGTGTGTATGTGTGTTTTTCCTGTGCTGGTGTGTGTGTGTGTGTGTGTGTGTGTGTGTGTATATATATATATATATGTATGTGTGTGTGTGTGTGTGTGTGTGTATACTCCTGTGCTGGTATGTGTATGTTCCAGTCCTGGTATAGGGGGACAGTAGAGATGAGCCCTGCTCATTTCACAGCAGTCTCTGGATTAGGCTCTGGAGTGTGGAGGGTAAGCTGGCCCTTTTATCTCATTCAAACATGCTGCTAATTCAGCACTGAGTCTCTGGTGGAGACCGCTCCGTCTGTAATCGCTGTATCATTCTGCCCGCCGTGAATAAACCTGAAATTTTAATCCCCAATCAGGCGCCGTGACACGGATTTAGCGCCCGTGACACGCGCCGCGACCTGCTGCAGCTTCCCTGGCGGGAAAAAAAATTGGAGGGAAAAAAATATCCAGACATCTGAGTGAGTGACGATCAAGTCCTTCTCTCCAGCTCAGTGAAGAGATACCAGCATGAGGGAGACCAGTGTTATGGAGAAACCAAAATTACAGAGAAAGACCACCATTAAAGAGGAACCTGAAGTACAGAGAGACCAGCAGTATAGACAGACACAAACTACAGAGAGACCAGTGTTTGAGAGACAACCCAGAAATATAGAGAGAGCCAAACTACCAAAAGAGACCAGTGTTATAGATGCAGTCATGCTACAGAGAGACCAGTGTTATGGAAAGACCAAAATAGCAGAGAGACCTGCGTTTAAGAGAGAACTGACCTATCAAGAAACTAACATTATAAAGATGCAGACAACGAAGAGAGACCAACATTATAGAGAGAGCCAAACTACAGAGAGAGAGACCAGCATTATAGAGCCACAATATAGAAAGAGAAGCCTGCATTATAAAGAGAGCAAAACTATAGAGAATGACTAGCATTATAAAGAAACCCAAACTAGAGAGAGCGAGACCAGCATTATAGCGGGGCCCAAACTAGAGAGAGTCCAGCATTATAGAAAAATTAAAACTGCAGAGAGAGACCACCATTATGGAGACCAAAACTACAGAGAGAGACCAACATTCTAGAGAGACTCAAACTATAGAGACAAGCTTTATAGAAACCAAAACTTCAGAGAAAGAGCAGCATTATGGCGAGACTCAAACTGCAAAAAGAGACTAGTATTATACAGAGAGCCACATTAAAGAGGGACCAGCACTGCAAGGAGGAAGACTGGCTCTATAGGAAGAGACCGAAACTGCAGGGAGAGAGTGGCACAGCAGAGAATGAAATCAGCACTAGAGAAAAAGAAAGAGAGGGAGAGAGGGGGGAAGAGAGAGCACTGGACGGGTAAAAACCAGTATGAGAGAGCAGCACAGGAGAAAGAGGTCAGTCTGGGAGAAAGCAAGAAAGAGCCCAGCATTACAAAGGGAGACCAACACTGCAGAGAGAGACCAGTGGAAAAATCTGGTATACAGAGAGACTCCAACAAGTACAGGAGAGAGACCAACAATGTTGAGATTATGTGGATTTAAAATCAAAACCTTGTAGCTATTTCAACCACATTCTGATTGGGTCTGCTTCCACTGTGGGGCTGGAGTTTCAGATTCGACGGCGTATATCAATGCTATAAAAGTCTCTCTCTCACACACACAAACACACACACACACACACACACACACACACACACACACACAAAATCTCAGTATCAGTATTTGTAAGGGATATGCCAATCACTCACCTTACTGAGGAGGAAAAAAAGGTATTTGGTAGTAAATTTAACCTTTTTTAAAATATATGTATCTCAACACTACTACTACTTCTACCACTAATAACAATAATAATAATAATAATAATAATAATGAACTCAATGCATTGTTTGAAGAACCGAAGAGATATGCTTGAAAATATATTTGAATAGAAATACCGCAATATTGAGTAGAATTGTAGAATTACACAAAAAATTTTAATGGAAAGAACAAGTGAAAGGGAGAAAACAGGAGAGAGAAAGAGATACTTAGAGCTGCATTATAAGTCAAGTGTAATCATTGCTATACTTTTATAATTATAGTTCAATTCTTTCATGAGCCTCTTTCAGCAGGAAAACATGCCTTTCCACGCTGCAAATAATTGCTCAGGAGTGATATGAGGACATGACTTCAAGTTCAAGGTGTTATTTTAGCTTCCAAATTCCCCAGATCTCCCGGAAAATCTGTGGGATCTCCTGGAAGAACAAGATCAGTCCATGGAGGCCCCATCTCGCAACTTACAGGACTTGATGGATCTGATATGCTAATTTCTTGGTGCGAGATACAACAGGGCACTTTCAGTCTTGAGGCGTGCTTGTCTCCATGGGTCAGCACTGTTTTGTGGCACAAAAGGGACCTACACAACATTCGGTAGGTGGTTTCAATGTTGTGGCTTGATTGCTATATTCCACTTCAAGTTTTTCTATCACTGAAGGACAACTGATACGGGCTTGTTTGCGTGTAAGAAAGTGATTACATGTAAAGCATGTGCACATACTGTACTGTATGTATGTTGTGCATTGAGTTTAAATGAGGGAACTATTCAGAGAGTGAATGAGTGTTTATGTGTGTTTCGCATAACAGCATGCAAAGACACGGTGCTTGTTTCTTCCAGTTTGAGAGTGCATGTTTGTGTGGGTCAGTGATGGTGTCAGTGACAGTATTGGCTCACAGGTTGTAAAATGCTCACTTTCAGATACTTGTGTTTTGTGTCAAAAAAAAAGAACACTGCTGGATAAGAAAGAGGGAGAGATGCAGGGTGAGAAAGAGCCGGAAAAAAACGAGAAGCAATTCGAAAACAGAAACCATTTATCCTGCCGTCTATACCAACCACTGAGGTGGTTATTTCAACCAATCATGCGCGTAAAAGCGTGTTTATGATCTTACATTATTCTAATGAGTGGGAATGATTGAGCCACCTGCTGGGTTAGATATGACATCATTATGACCCCTCCCCACACACAACTCGCTTCTCGTTCATTAATGATCTCTCCAGCAGGGGTTACATACACACGTTTTCAACTGGATTGAAATTATTTGCATCGGTTCATTTGAACTTACCGTTTGCATGAAAGCGAAGACCTGTGCGATTATGTGTGTTTAAGTGCCCGAAATTTAGGCAACAATATGAATAGATCTGTCGTGTACATTGTCCCAAATCTAACATTTCCATGAGGGCAGTTTTCTGGTTTAATTAGTTGCCATTTTAACTGATTTTGCGTCTGGATGAGACCGAGCCATATCGGTGGTCCCACAATTTTCAATTCTTCACATTTGCTAGAAACGTAGTCTTGGCTGCTGACCAGCATTTACGGGCTGCCATGTTTGTCCACGCAAGTGAATAAAATGCTATGGCATCCTGTGGGCCCACTGAGCATGTGCAGAAGCATCCAAGTGCAGAGGCAATCTGCTGGAGTGTTTGCATGGCATTTAAACTGTTTATTGAAAGGACTACACCACCATGTTTGATTGGTTAAAATTTTGGGTCAGCCTGGGGTATGATGTAAATGTGGTTAGGCAGTACAAGGGAATCATGGTAGTTGTGGTTCTCCATGGCCACAGTGGTCCAAATTGCAGGGATTCGCAAACAGTCCACTTTGCACTTTACGCGCATGTGTGTGTACATAGAGCGCTTGGATAAAGACACACACCCATACACACACAAACACACATAAACAGTCCCTGAGAAGGTGCCATTACTGATTGGGTCTCACTGGGACAGTTGAAAACTAGACGCTTAGCAGTCATTTCAATTAATGTAAAAACTGCCCCCCCACCCAACCCCAGCACCCCAGGGGTAATTACTGTTGAAAAGCTGGAATCTAATTTTATTGTGCCCGTACTGAAGGAGCAACGGGGCAATTATTTCTGTATTTACGCCCCCCCTTACCTATTCCCAGGGCAGTAATATTTCTCACTCTGGGGCTGTGGGAATGGAGAGGGGGGGTTATATCTCTCACATATAATGGCTTTTATCAGCTGTGACCTGTGCTCGTGTGCGGTGATCATTCATAAACACACACACGCGTGTGTCTGCAGCCCTGATGTGTGATGTGTCCCACTTATAACTGACCCTACATGACTGGTTAAAGAAATTACAAAACATCAAACAAATACTCCTGTTACAATAAACAATAATAATAATAATAATAATAATGTTTACTTTGCATTTATTATTATTATTATTATCCTCTGCCATGAAGCGGGACGGGGGACATTGGATTGGGGTCCGTGCGTCCATCCGGGCCACAATGGGGACGAGATTTCTCTGGAACTATTACATCTAGATGCGTGAAATTTTGTATACTTAATAAGCTACTCATGATTTACGTTTGGTTCGAAAATGGACATCAAAGCATATTTTTTTTACTGAGTTATGGCCCCTGGTCGTGGTGGGGGATAGTGACCACACTGTCGTCTTATTATTATTATTATTATTATTATTATTATTATTTTTATCGTTGTTGCAGAAAGAATCTCAGTCATTTGCATGATGTTTTCTTTGCCAATTGTACCCGTTGCTGTCTGAATGGGACAATAAAGAGCCCAGAAGATGTACGCAGAAGTACAAAACTGAGTGAAGTGATACTGCAGTGTACTGGGCCTAAATGCCTCCTTGCTGGATCTTCTGAGTGTGGCCGAAATGTTTGGGCAGTTGACCTCCAAACTCAACTTTCCATCCAGAGGACTTTATCCTCCCTTCTTGTCAAAGCAATGATTTCTGATTCTGTCATTAATTAGCAGAATCTGGTGCCCAAAATTAGGATTGGAGTGAAAACCTGTGGGACAGCCGGTACACCTCCAGGAACAGGGTTGGTGAGCACTGAGCTCACTGCATTATGAAGACACTGAGGACTGTTTTATAAACCCTCTCCCCTGAGAGGGCAGATAGTGACTGATCTTTAAAGAGCCCTGCAGTTAGCAAGCAGGTGTCTCAGGTCCTGAAGAGCCACAGGAGTTGAGTGGAGTGAGACTCGGACAGGTCACACTCCCTCCGGCCCTGCCTCTCCCGGTTGCCTGGCGACAGAGCTCCAGGATCCAGCAGGAGGAGAGAAGGAGCTGGATCAGATGGATTGTGAGGAGATCCAGAGGATTCCGCTGCTCCATCGCTCCAAAAAACCATCATCCCTTATTCCTGCTCTCTCTCCCTCACTATCCCTCTATCCGTCCTCTTGTACAGCTGATCTCTTCTGATCCTCTTCATTCCCGTCTCTCCTTTTGTTCTTTTCTTTGTGTTCGTGCTGTTTCTCATTCAAGTCTGTATTATCTCTTATTATCACTGGTGTGTGTGTGTGTGTGTTTGTGTGTGTGTGTGTGTGTGTGTGTGTGTGTGTGTGTGTGAGAGTGTGTTTGTGGATGTGTGTGCATGCATGCATGTTCATGTGTGTGCGTGTGTGTGTGTGTGTGTGTGCGTGTGCGTGACAGTGTGGATGCACACATGCAAATGCCTGGGGGTAGGTGGGTGGAGACGTTTTGCCTGTGTCAGCATGAGGCCATTGGGATGGAGTGTTATCCAACATTGTTATTTTACTTGAACCAAAAGAAGACACAATATTTTGGAAAATTTTGCACCTGCGTCTCAGGGATCGATCCCCTGCAAACCTTGACCTTGGTCGACCTTAGTTGACCCTGGTTCAAGTAACCGTGGTCAACCCTGGTCAAACCATGGTTTTGACATTTTTGTTAAATGGAACACCATGGTTGACCTTGGTTGACCTCGGTTCACCATGGTCAACCGTGGTTAAAGCATGGTTAAAAATGGTGCAAAAACTCCCCAAGCGGGTGCAACCATGCTTCAACCATGGTCGGCCATTTTTAACCATGCTTTAACCATGGTTGACCATGGTGAACCGAGGTCAACCAAGGTCAACCATGGTCACGGTTCGCAGGGGATTGAGCATGTCAGTGTTGATTCCATCATTCGAGATTGTGGAGAATGCTTCTGCCTCCGCATGGCAAATTAGCTTACAACATTAGAAGATGCATAGACACACAGGCAAGTCACAGACTGCTCAAAAAAATAAATGAAAGATCAGCCATAGGCTGACTGATGTCTTGCCGAAAGACCATTGGCTATGATGACTGGCTCAGGCATATGCGTAAAACTAGAGGAAATTTTATCATTTAAAGACGATTTCCCTTTTTTTGAAAATTTGAACTTTGGGTTCAAGGTGAAGGATCAAATGGATGTCTTATCACAGCTAATGGCTTGTGGGCCAGGTCAAAGGGCACATTATTTACCAAGTTTCACTGCGTTTATTCACAAGCGTAAAAGTGACCATACGTCTGCCATGACCTTGACCTTTCATGTAGAGGTCAAATTTTTGGTGCCTTACAGTAGTGCATCTAAATGTAGTAAAACATCCTCTTTCCTGCCATTTTAATGGAGATATAAAATCTCATGAAAAATGTTTAAGACGTCATTGTGACATCATATGACGTAATTTTGAAAATTGACATCATATCTGAGAATTTACTTGTTTACTTGTAAGGCCTTTAATTTGATATACTAATCAAAATGGTCCACAATAGATAACGTCATGGTCATTTTGAAGGTCAAATTTGACAATGTCACTAATGGTCAAGGTCAAGGGCAATCACTTTTTCCAACTATTGGCTTATGTGTCCTTTGGACTGGTATGTTTTTATGAGGTTTGGAGGCAATCTGTTCAGAAATGCAATCACAAAATGTTTTCATGCGATTTCCATGTTTTGCATGACCTTGAGTGTGACCTTTGACCTTTGGTCATGAAACTTCAAGGGTTAAAGCAGTGGACTGGTAGCATAAACTTATAGAAAACTAAAGCCATTTATAAAAGCATTTGGCCTGTAGAAGCATTTGAAATTTGAAAAATACACTCCTACAAACGAACAAACAAATATACCGACTGGCTGAAAAGTCTCACTTTTCGGCAAGACAACGAGAACAATACACAATGAGAGGCTCATGGGGCCTGTATCACTCACCTGGTTTCACATCGTAACAATCCCTTTCGGTTAAAGCAGTACAATGAAGTAAACATCCGTCTACTTTACAACACACCAACATAGTTATGTTATCATCTACAGTAAGTACTGAAGTGATTTTAATCCGTAAAAAATGAGTTGTAGCAGTAAATACACTATTGATTTGACGTGAAGTCACTGTAATATAAGAAAATGTGTGTTAGCAAGTCAGTCTTGAGAGGTCCATACTGAATGAATTTTTAATCCATGCACTCAAAAAATGTCAACATTTCAATTTCATCTGGAACAAGACTTCGAATTTCAGCAAGTTTGATCCAAATCCCCCCACTGCAGCTTGAAAAGTCAAGAATGTGTCAGCCAATCAGATACCAGCACAACCATACTGAATTCTAAATTGACTCAATATATAACAGCACTTGGTCAGGGCTATGAGGTGAACACTTCAGCAAGTTTGATCTAAATCTTCTTAGTGGAGAGTCGAAATGCGTCAGCCAATCAAAGGCTAGGGTAGCCATATTGGATCCCACGTAGGCCTGAAAATAACAACCCTGAGTCACGGCCATGAGAAAGACATTTGCACCAAGTCTGACCAAAATCTGACCTTTAGAATCGTGGAAGAAGTTGAACATGCGTCTCCGAATCAGTGGATTTTGAATCAAGCGAAAAAACAGCACTTGGTCAAGGTAATAAAAAGAACATTTGTACCCAGCTTGATCCAACTTTTCCTAAATAAAACTTGAGAAGAAATTGAAAATGTGGCAGCTGAATCAGAGACCAGAGTGGCCACATTGGATTTTGAGTCTAGCCGAAAAATATCAAAACTTGATCGGGGCCGTGACAAAAATGTTCACAAAGTCTGATCCAAATCTGACCAGTGGAACTGGAGAAAAGTCAAAAATTGCGTCATCTAATCAGAGTCCGGGGCAGCCTTATTGGGTTTAAAATCGAGCCAAAAAAATAACAACACTTGGTCAGGACCAAAAGATAACTAAATCCACTACGTCTCATCCAAATCTGTTGAATGGAACTGGCAAAAAAATAGAAAATGTGCCAGCTAATCAGAGACCTCGGCGGCCATATTGGATTCTGAATTGAGCTGGAAAAAAACAACAGCTGGTCAAGGCCATGAGAGGAACATTTGTATTTAGTCTGATTCAAATCTGCATTGAGGAAATGGAGAAGGAGAAAAAATTGAAAACGGATGCCACACCATGGCAATAGCTCAGTGGGCCCTTCAGACCAGGTGATCAAAAAATGAATATAGAAACAACTTCCTTTTGAAATGTAAGGATACCGCAGGGACGTAGAAAAGGAAAAAAATACTATATCTGTTAACGACTGAATATTATTGAGTCAGGAGACAAGAGCAGACATGGAAAATGAGATTGTTATTGTTTGTATTCTGTTCATGCAAAAGATAGGGAGAGTTAAACAGGGGGAGATATGAAAATAGAGAGACGGAAAGAAAAAGTAATTGTATTTTTACATACATTAGAGACAGTGAGAGGAGGCAGAGAGAAAAACAGAGAGATGGCAAGAGAAAGGGAGAAAGAAAGGAATATATGTATATATAGAGAGAGAGAGAAGGATTGAGAGAGGAAAGAGAGAGCGAGCAGCCTATGCGGTGTTAAAGTTTGTGGTCAGCAACACTACCAGGCATCATAAATCAGATTTCCCACAATCCCCAGCGGGGGCGGCACTGGTGCTGCCCGCGCGGACACGCTCAGTGGGGCGCAGAGCATCGATTGGTGTCGCCGTGGCGATGCTGAGCGCGGCGGGTTCAGACCTGGGGGGGTGGGGGCGATTTAGTCGCTTGTGAAGAACTCTACCTCAGCACATGCCGATAGAGTGGACAGAGCCTGGGAATGCACTCACGCCAAACTAAATATACCTGTGTCAGCACATATACTATATAAACCAACCAACATACCGACCCACTCCACACACGCACCACACACACTACACCAGCCAAAATAAATATACCTGTGTCAGCACATATACTATATAAACCAACCAACATACCGACCCACTCCACACACGCACCACACACACTACACCAGCCAAACTAAATATACCTGTGTCAGCACATATACTATATAAACCAACCAACATACCGACCCACTCCACACACACGCACCACACACACTACACCAGCCAAACTAAATATACCTGTGTCAGCACACATACTATATAAACCAACCAATATACCGACCCACTCCACACACGCACCACACACACTACACCAGCCAAACTAAATATACCTGTGTCAGCACATATACTATATAAAACCAACCAACATACTGACCCACTCCCACACACGCACCACACACACTACACCAGCCAAACTAAATATACCTGTGTCAGCACATATACTATATAAACCAACCAACATACCGACCCACTCCACACACGCACCACACACACTACACCAGCCAAACTAAATATACCTGTGTCAGCACATATACTATATAAACCAACCAACATACCGACCCACTCCACACACGCACCACACACACTACACCAGCCAAACTAAATATACCTGTGTCAGCACATATACTATATAAACCAACCAACATACCGACCCACTCCACACATGCACCACACACACTACACCAGCCAAACTAAATATACCTGTGTCAGCACATATACTATATAAACCAACCAACATACCGACCCACTCCACACACACACCACACACACTACACCAGCCAAACTAAATATACCTGTGTCAGCACATATACTATATAAACCAACCAATATACCGACCCACTCTACACACGCACCACACACACTACACCAGCCAAACTAAATATACCTGTGTCAGCACATATACTATATAAACCAACCAACATATACTATATAAACCCACTCCACACACGCACCACACACACTACACCAGCCAAACTAAATATACCTGTGTCAGCACATATACTATATAAACCAACCAACATACCGACCCACTCCACACACGCACCACACACACTACACCACCCAAACTAAATATACCTGTGTCAGCACATATACTATATAAACCAACCAACATACCGACCCACTCACACACACGCACACACACACTACACCAGCCAAACTAAATATACCTGTGTCAGCACATATACTATATAAACCAACCAACATACCGACCCAATCCACACACGCACCACACACACTACACCAGCCAAACTAAATATACCTGTGTCAGCACATATACTATATAAACCAACCAACATACCGACCCAATCCGTACACGCACCACACACACTACACCAGCCAAACTAAATATACCTGTGTCAGCACATATACTATATAAACCAACCAACATACCGACCCAACATCCACACACGCACCACACACACTACACCAGCCAAACTAAATATACCTGTGTCAGCACATATACTATATAAACCAACCAACATACCAACCCACTCCACACACGCACCACACACACTACACCAGCCAAACTAAATATACCTGTGTCAGCACATATACTATATAAACCAACCAACAAACTGACCCACTCCACACACGCACCACACACACTACACCAGCCAAACTAAATATACCTGTGTCAGCACATATACTATATAAACCAACCAACATAACGACCCACTCCACACACGCACCACACACACTACACCAGCCAAACTAAATATACCTGTAAAACCACATACTATATAAACCAACCAATATACCTGACCCAATCTATATAAACACGCACCACACACACTACACCAGCCAAACTAAATATACCTGTGTCAGCACATATACTATATAAACCAACCAACATACCGACCCACTCCACACACGCACCACACACACTACACCAGCCAATCCGCAAACGCACCACACACACTACCAGCCAAACTAAATATACCTGTGTCAGCACATATACTATATAAACCAACCAACATACCGACCCACTCCACACACGCACAACACACACTACACCAGCCAAACTAAATATACCTGTCAGCACATATACTATATAAACCAACCAACATATCGACCCACTCTACACACGCACCACACACACTACACCAGCCAAACTAAATATACCTGTGTCAGCACATATACTATATAAACCAACCAACATACTGGCCCACTCTACACACGCACCACACACACTACACCAGCCAAACTAAATATACCTGTGTCAGCACATATACTATATAAACCAACCAACATACCAACCCACTCCACACACGCACCACACACACTACACCAGCCAAACTAAATAAAACTGTGTCAGCACGTATACTATATAAAACAACCAACATACTGACCCACTCCACACATGCACCACACACACTACATCAGCCAAACTAAATATACCTGTGTCAGCACATATACTATATAAACCAACCAACATACCGACCCACTCACACACGCACCACACACACTACACCAGCCAAACTAAATATACCTGTGTCAGCACATATACTATATAAACCAACCAACATACCGACCCACTCCCACACGCACCACACACACTACACCAGCCAAACTAAATATACCTGTGTCAGTACATATACTATATAAACCAACCAACATACCGACTCACTCCACACACACACCACACACACTACACCAGCCAAACTAAATATACCTGTGTCAGCACATATACTATATAAACCAACCAACATACCGACTCACTCCACACACACACCACACACACTACACCAGCCAAACTAAATATACCTGTGTCAGCACATATACTATATAAACCAACCAACATACCGACCCACTCCACACACGCACCACACACACTACACCAGCCAAACTAAATATACCTGTGTCAGCACATATACTATATAAACCAACCAAACTAAATATACCTGTGTCAGCACATATACTATATAAACCAGCCAAACTAAATATACCTGTGTCAGCACATATACTATATAAACCAACCAACATACCGACCCACTCCACACACGCACACACACACACTACACCAGCCAAACTAAATATACCTGTGTCAGCACATATACTATATAAACCAACCAACATACCGACCCACTCCACACACGCACCACACACACTACACCAGCCAAACTAAATATACCTGTGTCAGTACATATACTATATAAACCAACCAACATACCGACTCACTCCACACACACACCACACACACTACACCAGCCAAACTAAATATACCTGTGTCAGCACATATACTATATAAACCAACCAACATACCCGACTCACTCACACACCACACACACACTACACCAGCCAAACTAAATATACCCAGCACATATACTATATAAACCAACCAACATGACCCACTCCACACACATATCACACACAACCAGCCAAACTAAATATACCTGTGTCAGCACATATACTATATAAACCAACCAACACCACTCACTCCACACACACACCACAGACACTACACCAGCCAAACTAAATATACCTGTGTCAGCACATATACTATATAAACCAACCAACATACCGACCCACTCCACACACGCATCACACACACTACACCAGCCAAACTAAATATACCTGTGTCAGCACATATACTATATAAACCAACCAACATACCGACCCACTCTACACACGCACCACACACACTACACCAGCCAAACTAAATATACCTGTGTCAGCACATATACTATATAAACCAACCAACATACCGACCCACTCCACACACGCACCACACACACTACACCAGCCAAACTAAATATACCTGTGTCAGCACATATACTATATAAACCAACCAACATACCCGACCCCTCCACACACCACACACAACTACATCAGCCAAACTAAATATACCTGTGTCAGCACATATACTATATAAACCAACCAACATACTCACTCTACACGCACCACACACACTACACCAGCCAAACTAAATATACCTGTGTCAGCACATATACTATATAAACCAACCAACATACTGACCCACTCCACACACACACCACAGACGCTACACCAGCCAAACTAAATATACCTGTGTCAGCACATATACTATATAAACCAACCAACATACCGACTCACTCCACACACACACCACACACACTACACCAGCCAAACTAAATATTCCTGTGTCAGCACATATACTATATAAACCAACCAACATACTGGCCCACTCTACACACGCACCACACACACTACACCAGCCAAACTAAATATACCTGTGTCAGCACATATACTATATAAACCAACAACATACCGACCCACTTCACACACGCACCACACACACTACACCAGCCAAACTAAATATACCTGTGTCAGCACATATACTATATAAACCAACCAACATACCAACCCACCACTCCACATACCACGCACCACACACACTACACCAGCCAAACTAAATATACCTGTGTCAGCACATATACTATATAAACCAACCAATATACCAACCCACTCCACACACGCACCCCACACACTTCACCAGCCAAACTAAATATACCTGTGTCAGCACATATACTATATAAACCAACCAATATACCGACCCACTCCACACACGCACCCCACACACTTCACCAGCCAAACTAAATATACCTGTGTCAGCACATATACTATATAAACCAACCAATATACCGACCCACTCCACAAACGCACCACACACACTACACCAGCCAAACTAAATATACCGTGTCAGCACAACAAACCAACTCACCCTACACACGCACCACACGCACTACACCAGCCAAAATAAATATACCTGTGTCAGCACTTAATCTATATAAACCAACCAGCATACTAACCCTCTCTTCACTCGCACCACACACACTACTCGAACTACACACACACTATGCACGACAAACAAAATATACCTGTATTAGCACCAACATACCAACCCACTCTGTATACACTACACACACTACACACATACTCCATGCACGCCAAACCAATTATACTTGTATCAGCACATATTTAAACCAACCAACATCCCGACCCACTGTACACACGCACCACACAGACTATGCACGCCAAAAAAATATACCTGTGTCAGCACCAATATACTGACCCACCATACACACACTATGCACAGTGTACATACACCATAGACAAAATATAGCTCCATCAGTACCAATATGTACACATACCAACACACCGACCCACACTAGTACACACACTGGAGAAAATAAACCTGGATCAGCACCAATCTGTGAGAAATTTATCAATCCAGATATGCCTGAAGTGTAGAAATACAGCTTTCATTTAAGGATTTTGTCAAAAATATTGCATGAACCATGTAGCCTCCAATTCTGGGTGATCACAAGTAATTTGAAATAACATGATCATAGATCAAATAATAATACTTGCTTGAAAATAAATGACTTTGCAGTCAATGACTTCCTGAATTCTGGAAACTACAGACTTCATGCTCACAGAGGACAAAGTGTAGTGTTGTTAACAGCTATGCGTACACCTACAGACACAGCGGGGGCTGGTGCTCTGCACTCACTTTGTGTTAGACAGGTAACACAAAGGTAACACACAGGTTAAACACACACTTCACTGCAGGAGAATTTCGTCAGCCTAATAGCATAGTTGCCTAAGTCATATTTGAACGTTTTCGGAAAACAAAGATAAACTAAACTTTTAGCAAGCACATTGGTATTTTTTTGATATTGCAACAGTAAGCCAAAAAATGACTAAGGCAATTATGCTATGAGGCTAACAATATGATTCACAAAATATGTTTTAAAGGCATAACTAAACACACTCCCTACACATGGTGTGTTCTCAAGGTATCCACATACACTGCACCATTGCAAAAAATCAATCACGGGAGAGTGACGAAATTGACTCACCACCCCCGAACAACTCGTATTGAGGAAGGGGCTCCCAGTTATATCTGTGCACATGTGGGGTACCCCTCCCAGCACAAAAACATGCAGGGGAAATGTGCACTAGAGGGAATATTCCCCAAATTCTTTACTGTTCCTCCAGATGTCATTTCATGCCAGGAGAGGACGAATTGTAATGTTTGGGTGGATTGCTGATTGACAGGAAATAAGTCACTCTATTCCGACAAAAAACCAATGCACATCACTTTTGCATCAACACGCAACACAGACATGTGCTATACTATGCTGCATAACAGCAAGCAATGATACACTATGCTACTCAGCACTATGCTAGGCTACGGCTCTCTAAGCCACTCAGCGCTACGCTATGGCTACCTAAGCTATTCAGTGCTATGCTATGCCTTGCTAAGCTACTTTTTAAAAATTCTTATGATATGACATGCCGCATTATCTTATGCTACGCCTCCTCCCCTCCCACTCTGTCAGCGACTCTAGACTGTCACAGGAAGTGAGAACCGCTCTCCTTTTCACAAAAAAATTTCATTAAGGTAGAAATCACATTATGGACCCGAATCGCCGGGGTTAGCCACTTTGCTTAGCCATGTAAATTGTGGGCTTAGTCAGGGAGATTCACTTGGGGTAGAATGAGCGCTTTATTCCTCCCCGCAGTGGGCTAAGCACAGCAGGTTGGGGAGGGGTGTTCAAACGTAGCGCTAAATGCTATCTATGTAAATTTGAGCTGGATTATCCCGGGGCAGTGGCGGTGAGGGAGGGGGGCAGGGGGGTGGAGGTCCAGCGGCCTGGGGAAACGGTAGAGGGAGGGAGGTGGGGGCGGTTTTCAGTTCAGAGTGGAGAGCGGCAGGGAAAGGCATGGGCCCTAGGCCTCTGCCTTGCATCCTTTTGCTCGATCCACGGGACCGGTTGTTTTTATAATTGTCATATTATTCAACTGTAACCTGTCTAACCCCATTGAATTGTTATTTTGGACTTTTGAGGCCAGCTGCATTCACACCATTAGCAAGGGCAAAACATTTTAAGACACGCAAAAGCCAATAATGTGACCAACAACTGTTGTACTTCTGGCATTTGTTTTGCACCAATCATTGGCCGTGTCAGCACTTTTGTTTGCAGTTTTTGCACTTGCTAAATAAATTTGTAAATCAGGCCCCTTATCTCACTTTTGGAATTTCCATGAACTATTATACCATGCAAGCCAGCAGAGGATGGCCTCCCCCATTATTGCCGGGTTCCTCCATTGATTTCTTCCCGCTGGGGAGTTTTTCTCTCCATTGTTTGAGGATTTTTCTCCCCACAGGAGTTTTTTTTCCTTGTATTGCTGATATTTGGGGAATCAGTGTTTACCCTTTTGTTACTCTGAAAGGAGTATTTGTAATAGATTTGTGAAAATCATAGAAGAAAAAGTGGAATTCAATTATCATAGGTGCGTTCAAAACTCAATACGCAACCATAGAGCTTGCAGGTCGTCTTTAAGTAGCAATGCCAGATCTTGCAGGCAGGGCTGAGACTTGTAGAGGCTAGAGGGAGCTCACCAAAATTCCAGCAGGATTGGTAGTGTTTTAGGGGGTTTGGAATTCCTTGCTACTCCTCCACTTGTGCGTGTCCTGGTCCCACCAGCCATCGTAAACGTCGCCTCAGTGTTGAACTGCCAAGAATCAGAATAACTGCGATGAGGCCGTTCTGAAGAAGCTTCCGCTCGAAACTCTTCACAAAAACATGCGGACCACTGTCGGATTGGATAACTGGACGTCCACCCTCTTGAGGCTGTAGCCCAGGTGTAGGTCAAAAAGTGAGAGGTGAAAGGTTGCTGTGGCAGATGACACCAGCTACACATTCAAAGGGGAGGGGTGATGAGTGGATGGGAGAGCTGACAGCTGAATGAGGAGTTAGCAAGGCCTACAGAGGATTGAGGTGTAATGAAGGAGGAATAAGACTACATGAGGAAGTGACTGAAACTCAAAGAGGAAGTGAATTGGACTGAAGGAGGAAGTCACTGAAACCAAATGTGGAAGTGACTAAGAGCTAATGAGGAAGTAAATGAAGATGAATGTGGGTGTGAATTAGACTGAATGAGGATGTGACTGAGACCTAATGAGGAAGTGTCTGAGAATGAATGCAGACCTGACTTTACCTAATTGTGGAACTGAATGAGACCTAACGAGGAAATGACTGAGAGCTGAAGGAAGTGACTGTGGCTGAATGTAGAGGTGACAGAGTGAGGATGTGAATCCAAATGAGGAAGCGATTGAGACTGAATGCAGACTTGACTTAAAATCATTGCGGAGGTGACTCACACCTAATGAGGAAGTTACTGAGGGCTGATGAGGAAGTGATTAGCACTAAAGAGGAAGTGACTATGGTTGCGTAAGGATGTAACTTAGACTGAATGAGGAAAAGACTTAGACTGACTCTAAGTCATCGAAGGTTGAAGATTTACACCCAGATTCTTCAAAACAGTAAATTTTTACTCCCGCATTTTTGCTGTCTATTGTTCTCCTATAACTGATATTCACAGTCGAGAAGGTGACCATTCCAACTGTGCACAGGACCGTGTAATATCCTCTTGATTCCACTTGCCACTCCCCAGTTTTCTGTATCATCTTGATTATCTTTCCCATTATTGGCTGTGATGATGAAACACAGAAGAAAGTGATACGACATGCAATTCTTCCCAGTTCTGTATCCCATTTGCAAGCATTAAGTAACACTTCCTCTAGTGTGTTGGTATGGTCGTCTTAACATGCCTTATTCTGCTAAATGTATACATGCTTATACCACAGCTCAGTTGAAAGCTCAATTGTGACTGACTGATGGACATTCTAAGGGGTTTTGTTATTTCCTTGTAATCGCACAGCTATGAAGGAGTTCCAAACATGTTATCTTTTTGAAACTTCGTCTATTTTTTTTTTTAAACTTCGCCAGCTTGTGACTCCACACAAAATTAAACAGTCACCATGTGCTATGAAATTACAAACATTAGATGGCTAATAATAGACACAGACCATCTAAAACTATTAATATTTTTTTGAGGGTATGGTGATTATAACAACTGGGTGAAAGCACAATTTGACAACGACTGCACAATGGAACTATGAAACTATTGGACTCATAACTGCTGCTCTTGATTAGCAACCAAATGAGATAGAAAAAAACAACGGCACTTTTGAATGTAAAAGCGGTAGCTTTAGCTATATCCGAGGAATTTAATTTGACTGCAGCAGTTAAAAACAGACTACATAAAAACATAATTTTTTTGACATAAACACAAAAAAATACATCTTAAGAGAAACATAGATAATATGTGCGATAACTTCACACCCGTTCGACGTGTATCCCTCAGGCCTAATAGAGGCATCCTGGACGACAACATCAAGGAGCACTTCGTAAAGCCTCAGCAAGTGAGCAAAATGGAAGCCCTGTGAAAAACCTTGGTCATCAAGATGAGAAAATCCTGGAGAGCAGTCGCTATGGAACAGTGCCTGCAAATTAGGCATTTTCACAGTCAATGAGGCCGTCTCCATGATCAATAGACAGTCTGAAAGATAAACAGCAAGGCCCGCTCGAGCAGCCCGGGTAAGTCCTGGGGTCAGAAAGTTTAGTGTCCCGTCACTCAGCTGGCTGATCTCACTTATTAGATCACCTCCCCGACTGAAGAACTAAGAAAATGAACAAAAATAGGTGGTAGTAACAAAATTCTGGTGAGGGCTTTACCTTTCTGAATCCCGACTTTACACCTCTGATCGGTGCAGTCCTGGGAGTGATGGTGGTTAGCGGGCTAACCATTAGCATGCAGTTATTCTGACCCTTACCTTCATGTTTATGGTTTATGGCAACGGTTTATGTTGGTCGGGCGAATTGGCGGGTCATCCAGGTCGTCCTCCTCTCCGACGGCCATTTGTCGTTTGACCTCTGGCATTCCCAGATTCCTGGCATCACCATGTTCTATTCCCGGATGACCCCTAGGATGCTATTCCTGAACCGTTCAATTATATCCCATCCGGATCAATTAGGAGCTGGTTAGGATCCCGGCCTCCGCTCCGTCCTGTCTGGTTCCCTCGGAGGGGGCCGGGGCCGAGGTGTGAGGGTATGCCACACGAGCTGTCTTCCTCCATCCTCCCCCATACACACCTCCCGAAAAACTGTTTACACTCTCAGTGCCCCTCTCACACGGGACACCCAGAATCCCCAACCACTGCACCCTGCAATAGGCAGGGAGTTTAAAGGAGGAACAATACAGTTGTTTTTCCACATCTTCGTCTTCTTAATAATAATAATAATAATAATAACAAGAAGGGCACTCAGTAGAGTGCATACCTCCACCACGCCATGTGTCAGTATTATTGGGTCTGGATCCGCAACATGTTGTCATAACAATATTAACATTGGACCAATATTAAATGGACCAATTGGTCCATTACATACAAAAACAATAATTTAATTCTGTGAACATCCATTTATTGATGACCAAATCGCTTTGTGGCAACCAAATCCCACCCCCTGCTACCCACCTAAATTTTGTAAAAGTCTGTCTGTAAATGGGACTTGAAATTTCTTCTGGATCCAGGGTCCAGAATATTATCCAGATCACCAATAACTATAATCGATTCTGCATGAGTGCAGATTCTATTAAATTTTGATTAAAATCTGTTCATTACATAAGGGACAATCATTCTATTCCGGTACTGTTTAACTTCTTCCGGATCCAGAATCCAGAATATGGTCCAGATCACTTCCAAAATTAAATCAACTCATCCTTGTACTACCACCTACCATTCTACCAAATTTAGTGTCAAACCGTTCATAACTTTTTGAGTTATCCTGTTAACAGACAGACAAACAGACAAACGCGGGTGAAAACATAACCTCCTTGGCAGAGGTAATAGTAGTAGTAATAATGATAATAATGATAAATATGATAATAATAATAATATCAAACACAAAGCAACATGTAAGAGTATGCAGTTGAAACAGAGAAAGCAAACCACATAGAGAAACCACCCTGTACTATGCAAGAAATGTATTAGTAATCAACACCCATGGCTGCAACTATTATTAAAACTGCTGCTTCAGCTGCCACAACTACCACAATAAATGAATAAATGACATATTAAACAAACTGCTTCTCTGCACATATCAGAGAAACAAACATAAAAACTAACCAAAATCTTGATGAAGTATAACAGTGATGGAAAAAAGAATAAGAAACATAAATGTGGCTGATAAAAAGAGTGCGCTCTGCGAGCACACAGACAGACGCAGTGTGTACACTGTCTGACCTGTATTGACTGCGTATTGGCCAATAGAAAAAGAATGCCTTGAGATCTTCGCTCGGATCATTTGGCGCTGGCCTTTTAATTACTCCAAGTGTTAGAGCTAAAACTGCAGGGCCAGCAGCTTTCTGTTTGTGTGTGCCTCGCTGCTGGATTAGCCTGCCAGCTGACCTTACGAACAGTGATGCACTACTGAGGTTGAAGAAAATTCTGGAAACATTGCTCCTTCACTTCTCATTTAGAGGCGTTTTTTTAAGGAGTTTTATTGAGATGTTATGGTATGTTTAAAGGTTTTTTTGTGGTACATTTTTCATATATTACACGTTGTCATAAAAAAATATAAAAACTGCATTTTTAGAATTTATAAAGCTCCTCAAAAGCAGGACCACTGATCTCAGACCATTTTCTCTTGTCCATCTCCTCACCACATCCACATCAAACGAAAAGGACAAAACTTCTCCAGAATCAATGCCCTTTCTCTGAGGGGTTTTAGGGCAACTAAGTGCTCATTAAGTAAAATTAGATTTTATGTGCCTGTTGTCAAAATAATGCTGTGTTTGTATTGCACACTTCTAAATACAGAGATCACATGCTGAGTGTGCATGTTTGTATGTGTGTAACCTATAGCTTAAATAGTGAGTATGTATGGGCAGATAGTGGCCACGTTTACATGAGAGCTTTAATTCCGAATAAAAATAATTTAATTCCGAATAAAAATTGATTCCGCTTTAAAAAGACCATATAAACACCTAATTCCAAATAAAAATATTATTCGGAATTAAACTTAATTCCGAAGTAAGTGGCTGGTTTATTCCGATCTTAAATCCGAATTAATTAATTCCTCGATCATGTAAATGTTTATTCCTTTTAAAATTAATTCCTGTCGTTCTGTGCATGCACACCTACGAGTTGATTATCCCGCTTATACCATGGTCATTTGCCAGCAATATCAAATCAAAGCAATCAGAAATTTTTGGTGAAAGTTTTGCACTTAAAAAACGAGCTGGTAATCAATAAATAGGCGCCGCGCCTTCTCATAGCCAATACTATAGCCTATGCCAAGCTAAACTGAACGAGCTAACTTAGTTCAGCTTACCTTCATGGAGAAAGCGTGCGCAAAAAAATCTATCATCCTTTTACCAGCTAATTATTTGGTAACTGATTCCATCTGAAACGGAGATTATGCATAACACAACATTATGCGCGATTATGCAGACTGTTGCTAACTTGCTACCCGCAATTACAATGAACTTATGACGGTTTCCGTAGAGCCAGCGAGCTGAAATCAGTCTGTTGTCACAGCATGTAACTAGCGAACTGTCAACAGTTGCGGATACATGAAGTGGACATGTTAGCTTCCTTTGTAACTGTACACAGTTACTATCGTTTAATGAATAAAGCGTGATTATTTCGCTGCTTTAATATTTACAGTCATTATCGCTTGAGCACCTATTGTTAACTGCCCCGCAGGACGTAACTTAACGCCGCAAAATTTACTGGAGATAAATGAGTATCTTGGCCTCTGTTATACCCAGCCAAATGCCAGCGCTCTAACGTTGCTATGGTTATAGGTTGGCTATCGGATGAATTTCGAACTTCAAATGGTGAAACTACCGTAGGCCGAACTACCTGTGCGGTTCCACGGTTTTAATCAACACCTACCAGCCAATTAGAAAGGAGTATTCACCCAGACCATGGTAAACAAACTGCGAAATTAGTTTTTATGATGTGTTCTTCCATGGTGTAAACCGAGATTAAAAGAAGCAGGGAGTGGAGTTTGTTTTCTTCCGGTAGACGTAAATTCGTAAACAAGTGCGCCTCCTGTCCAATCAGAACCCTTCCCGACCCCAGGACCTTAAGCGGAATTAAATAAAGGCGATTAAACGTGTAATCCATGTAAACCTCAATTCCGAATTTCTATTTCCATGTAAACTCGAGGAAGAATATTTTAATTCCGAACTATTTAATTCCAAATAATTAATTCCAAAATAAAAAAACATCATGTAACCGTGGCCAGTGTGTATTTGTGGGCGCTGTGTAATAGGCTTGTCATTGGTAGCAGTTTTCAGTGGACGGGCCTGGCCTGTGACAAGTGAGAGAGATGTAAGGCTGGTGTATAAGGTGACAGGGCCCCGGTGACAGGCTTAAAAGCGCCCTGATGGATGGTGCTATATGATCGCGGTTCTCTGGGGCGGTGTCGTGAAAGGTGGCGGTTAGCGGTGGCGGCAGTGTGAGATTGAGAGCGAGCAGTAGGAGCTGTCAGTTACAGATAGAGACAAACGGTACAGAGATAGGTCTGACTCTCACATTTCTCACTAAGTCTGCGGAGAAATAGACAAATGTTGTCAGTGGACGACAGCAGAGTATATGCCCAAAACTATTACATTCTCTCCATGGGCAAAATTCACAGTTTGGCCTAGTGGTGGCGCTATAGGAAATGGTATTGCCTCCAGAAAATCAACAGAAGACCTGCTCTAGGCTTCTGGGATGTTATCCGCAAATTTTACTTGATTCCCATAAGAAGTGTTTTACGTGTTGCATTTTTGAAAAAATGAAGTATGGCCACCAGATAGGGCCACTGGAGCAGTCATAGTGTCACCAGAACAAGAGGATCGCTCTTTTGTGCACCAATGACATCCACAGCAAAGTTGATGATTCTTATAATATTTGGAAAAGTAGTTTCACCTAATGGGGGCGCTACAGGTAATGGGGTCATAAAAAAAAACATTAAGGTTCCTCCTCTTTGCTCTAGGAATGTTGCCAGCAGTTCTGACAGGATTCCCATCAAAACTGCTGAGTTATTGCCTTTTTATGAATGAAACGTTTGGTTTGATAGTGGTGCTAAAGGGGAGGTCCTATGATTATGAACAACACCTCTCTACACCTGGGACAATCACAGAAATGTTTAACATGACTCCCATCTAAACCGTCTGAGTTACTGAATTTGGAAACATTAAATTTGGCCTAGAACAGGAAACATTACAGCGTCACCACGACCAATGACCTCCTCCTCTATGCACTGGAAATAGTGAAAGCAGATTTCACATGATTCTGATTAAAGTTATTCAAGTTATTGCAATTTCAAAAATTAAAAGTTTGGCCCAGTGCTGGCGCTAAGTCGTAAGGTCCTATAAAACAGTCGGGTCTGTCCTGTTCGCACCATGAAACGCAAGTTTCATGCAATTCCCGTAAAAAGTATTCTTGTTATTACGCCAACACAAAGGATCTGCAGTGGTGGCAGCAGAAGGTGAATCCATAAAGTTTCTGAAAACTCCATTTTTGGCATATAAATAATAAGCTTTGCAAGCACATACTGTAGGCCCCCATTCAAAAAATTCTTGTCATAGCAGCCCTGATTTTGGACCAGTCTTTCATCACTTATAGAGGATGAGGTGAGAAGGAAGAGAGTGGAGACTGGTCTGAGATCAGTGCTTCTGGTGTAAAAGGGGTCATATTTTGCTTTATCAGTTTTTCCCTTTCTCTTAGTATATCATACAGATTTTTGCTCATTTAAAATGCATACAAAGTTACAAAGCCCAAAGTTCACTCTGAAGGGCATTATTCTCCTGAAAAAAAAAAAAAAACAGCACCTAAACTGGACTTCCAAAGGAAGACAAAGTGAAGAATCAGTGGTTAAAATTTATTTTCACCTCTATTCCTTTGTGGTACAACCTGGACCTTTTACTGTGTTCCTTTCACCTCAGCGGGCTGTGTTTCCTGATATGTGGTTGGCCAATCAGAACAGAGGGGGCTTTAAGGGAGGAGGGCCTTAAAAAGACAGGAGCCGAAAAGTCTAGTTTCAGGCAGAGTGAACCTGAAGTGCTGCACACACAGCCTGTACAGCTGTAACTATGCACTTTTTGACCTTGAAATGTCTCAATCGTCAAAATGTTTGTTAGTAGGCCACAAAAATGAAAGTATTCAATTGGGAAATAAGTGTAATATCAGGTTTTATGAATTATTGTGTTGAAGGGGACAGAGTGTGTACCTCTGTAGTTTTTCAGGAGACAGATTGTGAACTTCCACAGTGTCGGGTCGTGCAACACAGTGAAACACAGTTAGTACTTCTGCAACATTTAGAGGAAAGAGTGTGAACTTGTACAGCATTACATGGGGGAGAGTGTAAACTTCTGCAGTGTTTAAGAGGACTGAGTGCACATATCTGCTGCTTTGATGGGGACTGAGTGTGTACTTGTTCTTTATTGAAGGGAACAGTATATACAGTTGTCCTCTGAATGGGCCCAATGACGGAGCATCTGTCCTGTTCCCTGACTAAGATTCTAAGGGAAATCCTCCTTTAGAACACAACCCCACTGGTTATTTCTCATTGTTATTAAGCGCTGCGCTGTGGCAGAGTAGACAGAAAAAGCCGTGCCGATAACAACAGTTTGAATTGAGCTGAATGCAGAGACAGATGGAGAGAAAGAGAGAGGGAGAGAGAGAGACAGAGAGGCCGGCCCCCTGATCGATCCACTCCTCCTGCCTGAAGCTCATCCCCTCCTCTCTCTTCCTGTGTGTTCCCCCTCTTTCCCCTCCTCCCTCTCTTTCTGTGTGTTCCCCCTCTTTCACACCCGGCTGAGGAGACGGGCTGAGGATGGGAGACGAACAGGCAGGTGAGCCTTTATAGCTGGTGTCCTGACACCACCCAAACACTCAGCTATGCACACACACACATACACACACACACACACACACACACACACACACACACAGACATTCACAGAGACGCACACAGACATGCACACCCTTGTACTTCTCTCTATGTGAGGACATTACATTGACTTCCATTCATTCTTTGTGTGTCTCTATATCTTTTCCCTAATCTTAACAATAAGCACCACATGCCTAACCCAAACCCTTACCTGAACCTGAGCCTATCCCTAATTCTAACCTTACTCCTAACCTTAACTAATCAGTCACAAATTGGCCTTTGTAGTTGTGAGGACAGGCAGAAGTGTCCTCACTGCCCAATAATGTCCCCACGCTGTGAAAAAAAAAAAAAAAAAAGTTTTCTGATTCTCATTGTGTAGCAAGTACAAGAACACAAACACACACGGGCACACACACACACACACACACACACACACACACACACACTTGCACGTGGACACAAAGCTCCCCAAGGGTTTAGACAGTTACCTAACAACATGGTCAAATAAACAATTGCTCCCTTCAGCTCCTCCCCCTTTCAAAAGCACATCATCATGACATCATGAACATACTGGAGTGCACACACACACACACACACACACACACACACACACACACACACAGGCACACTCTCTCTCTCTAAAGCCTCCTTTCTGTTCTCATTAATCAATGGAAGATTACAAGGATTACAAGCCTGCCTGAATCGGATGCCACCAACAGCCTGACAAAACGCCTCTGAATTAATACTAACGAATTATGAATTAGTGCATGGGAGGGGTGGGGAGTCCACTGCGTATTTGAAAAAAAAAAAAAGAAAAAAAAAGCTTCTTGGCCTGATAATGTGGTTGAAACTGTAGTAAGATAACAGCACTTATTTATAATGACTTAATCCTCTGCCATAAACCTACGGGTCATAAACCAGAAACAAAGCAGAATTACCATCAGGCCGGAATTACATTTTTATAGAGCGGCGAAGGCTTGCAAATATGTCTTCTCAATTTAATGTGGGGATGGAAGCTCGAAACGGAAAATTCCTCCCATTTGGAGCATCCGCTGGTAATTTGTCGACGGAAGGGTCTGTCCTCTGGGGAGAAGAGGAGGAGGTACCCATTAAAACTGTGTTTTGATTGCCTGATTGACTGTTAATAGATATCAGTGATGACGATTATCCAAGGTAACATTGGACATGACCTCTGATGTTTGATTGTACAGCACTGCACCAGGTAAGATTAGACGATAATAATCAGAGTACAGAGGAAAAGGTCAGAGGTACACTGCATGGTTGAGTTCATATCAGGTTTAAAATGTAGATAAACTGGATAGCCCCACTTCATGAAGTTATAACTTAAAGGAGCCCTTCAGAACAAGAGTGGTTTAATTACACTTTTCATGTTTATTAAGTTTGACTCAGGGAATTGGAGATAAGGTTCAGATCTTTTGAGTACAATACTGAACTCAGATCGAGCCCA
>CM056196.1:140061917-140076917 GCA_029692085.1 Gymnothorax javanicus | reverse complement strand
AGAAAAAATGCTTGGATGAGTGCGTTAAAAATGAACTTAAAAAAATAACTAGTTCATTTTTTGGGACTGTGAACTTAGTTCATTTTTTTTTAAATATGAACTATGAACTGAACTAGTTCATTTTAAAATCTGTGAACTGAACTTTGAACTAGTTCATATTAATTGTGAACTAACACAACACTGGAAAGCAGATACACACACACACACACACACACACAGAACAAAAGAATGAACATTGATGCAATAGAAAAAGATAAAGGAAAAGGAAAGTGCTTTATTCAAAGCATGTTATGCAAATTAAACATTATTAATGGCAATATAATTTGATTTTGAGAGAGAACCAGAGAGCGAAAAACAAAAAGAGGGACAGGGACAGAGGAACAGAGTGAGAGATAGAAAAAGAGACAAACAGAGAAAGCAAGAAACTGAGAGAAAGAGCAAAACAAATGAGTGGTAAAGAGAACAGAGGGAGAGAGGGAAAACTTGAATTTCAGGAGCAACATCAATGAGTTATTTCTTACCCTCAAAATACAGTGATCAGGTCTTATTTTCCCTCAACCACACAATGAAAAACCACAGAAGAAAAACATAAAGAACGGCTCAGAGTTCCACCTGGTCAGCTGAGACAGATAAGAAGGGACAGAGAGGGAGAGCAAGTGAGAGAGAGAGAGAGAGAGAGAGAGAGGCGTTGATAGAGAGAGAGGGAGAGAGAGAGAGGCATTGATAGAGAGAGGGGGGGGTTCAGAGGAGCAGAGCACAGGTTGTGTATTATACGTTGTGACAGGAGCAGAGTCATCTGTTTCCTGATTAAACTACAGAGAGAAACAGCGAGCAGCACAAGGGCTGCCCTGGGATTACAGCCTTAATGAACATACTCATCTACCGCCACCCCATCACCGCACGCCGCAGCTAATAATCATCATATTTTTAAAAATAATCATAAAAAACAATTACGCTGGAAACTGTTACGATGGCTGTAACGCCAATGTTTATAAAATGGATGATGATTATTCCTATTTGTTTTGACAATTACAGACTGTTTATTGTCAGTCTAGCTCATAGGGCAGATTAAAATGGTTTTATGACTTTATTTTCTCTGCAGGCAAGAGTAGTGAATGCAGTACTCCTACTGAAGTAAACTTGCACCTATTGCAGTATACACGCGCCTACTGCTGTAAACTCATTCATACTGCTGTAAACACACTCCTACTGCAGAAAACTACACCAGCTATTGTAAAGCGACGACTGTTACCCGAGAGACATCAGTTGCTTGCATTAGCCATAATCCTTCTTGGAATTGTAACAACAGTCACAAATATTGCAATCATTGTGTATGACTGCAAGGTGGATTAATGGTAATAATGCTATAAAGAGTATCAGGCCCGTTACAGGCCAGAAAAAATGAATGGCAGCCAATTGGGAACTTAATTATGGATGCTACTCGAACCCTGGCAGCAAGACTGTAAATATTTTATTCCAATGTTTTCTTCTTGATCCATAAAAAATGACTTGTCTGCGCCACTGTATGGTAAAATTATGAGGCATGACAACAAAAATTTAATCAGGTAAAATAAAAAACTATTTTGACATGACCCAATTTTGGCACTGTAACATTGACGACCGCAACGTATGTCATCCAGGCTTTCCATCATTGCTCAGCTGCCGTTTCTGAGGGCTGTTACTATGTCTCGCATCGTATCAGCTCCTGTTGGTTTATCTGTAAAATATGAATCGCTCAGTAAACTCACATATGCATTCAATTCACACCTACTATTCAAAACCACACATACTGCAGTAATCTATCCCTACAGTAGTAAGATTTCACCTCCTTTAGTGAAAAACTACACATATCACAGTAAACATAAACCTATTGCGCTAAAGTATACTTATTCTTTAAAACTACTCATAGTGATGTAAATGCAAATATACTG
Organism: Gymnothorax javanicus; assembly: GCA_029692085.1. Lineage (NCBI taxonomy): Eukaryota > Metazoa > Chordata > Actinopteri > Anguilliformes > Muraenidae > Gymnothorax > Gymnothorax javanicus. Next base: position 140,074,986 of record CM056196.1, on the reverse strand, counting down.
CAGGAAACTACACCTATTGTGGGAAACAACACACACTGCAGTAAATCCAAGCCTATTGCATTAAATTACACATATTGTGGAAAAACGACATAAACTACAGTAAACACAGACCTACTGCAGTAGTAAACTGCACCTATTGCGGAAAACTACACACACTGCAGTAAACACAGACCTACTGCAGTAAACTGCTGCAAAGGAACATTTTATACACTAAATCAGTTTCTGTTCTCCGAAAGTAATTAGTCCTTGCACTTCCATGAAAGACACTGAAGACCACAACGCACATCGGCTCTGTGTTCCATCTCTGCTAAGCTAGTGCTACTGAGTCCTGTCTCATCGTCACCTGACCTGTCTGCTCCTGTTGACGAATCTCCAGCAACAGAATCCTTCTCACGCGGACTTTCACTCACTGCATTTCCATGAGAAATGAATCTCGACGCACACGCTCAGTATAGGGTCTGAGGAGGGCCACTCGACGTGTGAAGGCTGTGGGAGGATGATTTTGGGGAAGGGTTGGGGGGGGGCTAGGTTCAATTTTTTCTCTTCAGAGAACAGAGGGGCTAAATCTGGTAATCTGAGAAGTGACTGGCCTTTTGCAGGTGTCCAGTGAACCATTAAACCCTGGTGCTGTTTGCCGGGGGGTGGGGGGGATTTGGTTGGTGGTTTGGTGGGGGTGGGGGTGGTGGGGTGATGTGTGTGCTAAAGATAGATGAGGAAGGGGGATTTAATTTTTTTATGACACATTTTCAAGGGCATTGTGTTGTGCAGTTTTCCACATGGCAGGTTTGGGTGTTAGGCTGTGAAAGCACCACGTTTCTCACTAACGTTCTTCACACGTTACAATGAATAATAATCCATTCTGCACCACAGGGCATCTGACTGTATGTGACCGGGGGACTCAGTAAATTGCCTCTTGCATAAGTTAATGTCTATAAGACTTTGTACAATAATTATTATTCTTAAATTCTCATATACATCTGCCCTCAAAAATGTGCTGAGCTCACCTGGCTGTGTAAATATTTATCATCAGAGCATAGCGTAATACTCAATGTGTGCATGTGTGCGAGACAGTGTGCGTGTGAAGGCGTGCACATGTGAGCATTTCTATGCGTGTATGTGTGTGTGAGTGTGTGTGTATGTGGATGTGCTTGCGCATGCGTGATTATGTACATGTGTATGGCTGTGTGTGTGTGTTTGCGTGCATGTGTGAGTGTATGTGCTGTGCACTGTTTTCTGCTATATTTTTCTGAATGCGTATTGTTTTAGCAGTGACTGTATTTGAGTTGTTTTTGGTCTGCAGACTGTTTGTCCCCACAGACCCACGGTCGATTGAAGGGGAAGAGATGCATCTTTAATGAAACACACCCCATGGGTGTATTTAAAAGCAGAGAACACAGAGTGCATCCCTCCTTCTCTCACTCCCTCCTGACCTCTCTGCCCTTCATCCCCTCCTCTCTCTGTCCTTTGTACCCCTTCTTTCCTACCCCCCCTTTTCTTCCCCCGTTTTCGCATAAAGCAGGCACTATAGCGGTCACACAGGGGCATGGGGTGACAGGTGTGGTCTCACACACAGACTGATTGACAAACACACAGGCAGACAGACAGACAGACAGACACAGCCAGACAGAAATGATAACTTGATGCACTAACTGGCAGGGAGGCTGACAGGCTCGGTCACTACCTCCGTTATGGGCCAGGTGTCCATAAAACACATATCTCCTCACTTGCCCCCTGGTGGCGGACAGGACAAACTGCAACAATTACAAAGCCAGAATGGAACACAGTTGTTTTAGAGCAGGAATCACCAAAAATGGACCTTAAATCCAAATCTGGCCCTAGTTTTCTTCCCTCCCTGGTAAATAACTGAACAGTGAGTCCTTCTGATTGGCCAAACAGTCTTTACACCTGACTTCCAGGTAAAGGGAAACCAGCAGTTCTTGGACCCCAAGGACCGGGATTTGATGATCCCTGTTTTAGAGTGATGACAAACCCTTCGACAGCCTGTGTCACACACTCTCATGTACTCATACTCTCACAAACAGGTCTCAGACACATTTATCACACTGACACACTCCGTCAGAGAGAACACCAGTCCAGGCAGAACAACTTTCTCTGTAGGATTTTGTGGGGGGAAAAGAGAATCTAAAGCATAACTTTTGACAGGTCAAACTCAGTTTGGATTCACAGTCGCACCAACAAAGTTTGGACAACCAGATAGAGCTCAGAGGTAAGTGGATCAAACACCCCCCCCCCCACCACAGCCCCACTGCACCTGCCCACCTCCGCCATGCCAGTCACCCCCCCCCCTCAGAAGTATAAATGCAGCGACTGACGGACAGGTCAGTCATTAGACCAGACATGTGTGCGGCATATTGAAATACTTATCATCAATAATTCAGCTCCGCCCTACTCTCCCTCTAATGCCCACAGCCTGAGCGGGGGCTGGGGGGGGGGTTAGGCTGTACCTTCTCCACCCCTCCATCACTATCAACCTGACACGAAGGCCCTCTCCCCAAAACTCCCATTAAATTAAATATAATCAATTCCTGCCATGAAAACTTAGCCTCTCAATCACAGAGAGGAGAGGTCGGTGTTTTATGTAGGAGTGTCAAGAGCCGAGGAGTGATTTGTTTTAAACCAGAGGGGACAGTTCAAGGTTTAAAAGGCCCCAAAGTTAAATTCACGCATTTCCGGGATATTTTCCTCATATTTCACTGGGCAAAAGTGCGGGATATGGAATTGTGTTTTTAAAAAGGGACAGGGCTTAGTGTAACATTCCAAACTGCAAACACAATCCAGCCACAGGAGCTGATCACTCAGTATGACTTAAGTATAAGTTCCCCTCTCTTATGTGAATCAGTAATTCTGCACTTCACTCCGATCTGTTTCCAGAGTTCGGACCCCTGGTGACTCAGAGAAACCATACCTATGAAAAAAAATTTACTAAATTAATGAATAAATAAATAAATAAATCACATAACTAAGCTATTTTCATTACATTCTTCAAGCCGCGGCGACCTGGAGAAAATTAATTTCAAGGTGTGACTGGATGTGCGGCAGTGTGCGGGGGGAATACAGGGTGGGTTTGGCTGGGAATCATTAACCCTCAAACGGCTGACTGCCCTTGCACCCCGCCCTCGTGCCTGACCCCCCGGCAAATCTCGCCCCTCCCGGTGAAGATGGTGGCCCTGTTGAAAGGTAGGATATGAGTTATCGCAGCATGCACACAGGGCGACTCCGGACGGATTTCAGTCAGACCGTGGCCGCTCATTCAGGGATCAGCCGGTGACATCATTAGCCGCGTGAAAAAACCACCACGGGATTTGGGCTGAGCAGATTTCTGCAAAACCCGCAGTGAGCGCGTGCGCACACTCACGGGCGCATGTACTGTATGTGTATGTGCTTGTGTGCTTGCGTGTGAGTGAGAGAGTACCTGTGCGTTGTGTGTGGAAACCCCTTCCCATCCGTGTGTGGATATTTTACAAGGCCGCACAACAAACACACACACACACACACGCACAACATGCACTTAATTTTTCCAACATTTATTTATCTTTTATGATAAATCCCTTGAGATGTACAATCTTGTTGTTGAGGGTCCCAACATATATCACAACTGCTACAGAATGTAACAGAGGAGAGACCAGTTAGCAATGCTGTTATCAACACAGCAATATACACACAAACAGCATACAGAAAAGACCAAACACATCAATGAAAGTATTGAAAACATTACAACCACCATGACCACAAGGTAGCCAAAATGGCTGGTCGTTAACGATAAAGTATCAATGGACTATCAGATATCATCAAGTATTCACATCAGATATAAGATAAAGGGCCAAATTTTTCTTATCATATACGATATACGGGAGGACCATCGCAACCTCATCCGTGATCCATCTACGGGGGTGGTTTTGCTGAGTATAAAATGAGTATACAAGAGGAAGGTGACAGCGCCTATTTGACGATGTCCAGATGAAAGCATACAGTACAGTTACACACAAGTACTGTTTGCTTTACATATATGAGTGTGGATACGTTCATGGGCCACTGTGTGCATGATCATGAGCAGTTCCTTTGTTTCGTACTTTAATCTTCCTCATATTCTAGTACAAGTAATAAATCTTTGTCTCATCTTTCCATTGGATGTTTTTCCTGAAGTGCGCAGGCTACATTTTCTTGGAAAACTTCCTAATTTTGAGGCTTACTAAAGATCTAAATTTTGTGATAAATTCTCAATATCTATTCTGGAGAAGTCTTCTCTTTATTGTTGAACATCAAGACAGATATGCCTGCCTCCTGGAGAGTGTTCTTGTGCTGGCCTTTGTTATGAAAACAACAACATCTTTGTCAATGTCCTAATATGTATGGACCTGACTGTACATGTGTCTGCACTGGTGTGGGTATATATGGGCTGTCATTGTATGTGTGTGTATATGTGTGTGCGCTTGTGTGCATACTTGTGCGCATTTACATAGGCTGTGCTGTTGTGCTGTAAGTGTTTTTGGGGATTTATTAAATCTGTGTGTGTGTGTGTGTGCGTGTGTGTGTGTTTGCATGCATGTCGGCTGTGTTGTGCTGTGAGTGTATATGGAAATTACTGTATTTACACGTGTATCTGTGTGTGAGTGTGTGTGTGTGAGTGTCTATGTGTGTGTGTTTGCATGCTTGTTGGCTGTGAGTGTATATGGAAATGATTGTATTTACACGTGTATCTGTGTGTGTGTGTGTGTATGCGTGTGTGCGTGTGTATGTGTGTGTGTGTCTATGTGTGTGTTTGCGCGCATGTTGGCTGTGTTGTGCTGTGAGTGTATGTATTTACACGTGTATCTGTATACGTGTGTATGTGTGTGTGTGTGTGTGTGTGTGTGTGTGCGTGCGTGCGTGCACGCTCTCGCCTGCACGTGGGCTGTGTTATTGTGTTGTTATTGCAACTACACACGTGTGTATGTGTGTGTGTGTGCACGCATGCATGTGGGCTGTGCTGCGCATGTATTGGAGGGTTTATTCTAATAGACAGTGACAGCTGGGAGCCGTCAGAACCTGCCCGATGTCACAGGGTTCTGTGAGGGGGAGTAAATGAGCTTGTCACCCTGCACAGGTGGAGTCCCGCTCTCTCTCACCCGGCTCCATTACGCCAGTCTATTTTCTCCCTCCCCGCAACTTACTAAGGAGAATTAAATAAAACTGAGCAGAGAGAGAAGTTCACCTCCTTCCTCACGATACTTTTCTTTGCTAACTTTCCGTAGCGGCGACGACGTGAATGTGCGCTCTGCAGAAATCAGTGCAGGTGATGTCTTCACTCAATTTTTCTCCCTTATTTTTTTCCCGCGGCAGCGAAAACTTTGATTTTCCGCTAGCAACCATCTTGAGATGCTGCAAAACCTAAGAGAGCGCCATATCTGCAAGGCTCTAACGCAACATTTGCGAAACACGACTGTCAACAAAAAGCACATCCACAGTCCATGAATTTAAGCCTCAGCTTTTTAGAGTCTAGTCATGAAATTAACGAGTCTAATTAATTCAGTCGTTGTAACTGTATTTGTCTCCAACAATTCAAATTAGAATAAATAATTGCCAAGGGAGTTTTTTAAATGGGTTTTGCTTAAACTCTAATTTTTGTTTAATTTCCCTTTTAACTGTTTGCTCAGTCTTCTAGTGGAGCTCATTTTGAGTCACTGTATCTGACTAAAATATGTGTTGAACTTAACTAAACCTGATTGAGCCATCTCTAACACTCAGTTGAGGTATGATATGCTGAAAAAGTCGAATAAGTTAAGCTCTGCACATCTCTCAATTAGCTACAGTGACGAAAAATGTGCTTTTCCAAACGGTTGAGTGGGCAGTTAATGGGTTAAGTTGATTTAAATCTAGAAAAATCTTTTTTTCCCTTTATTGTTGGACATAATAGGACACATTCTTTATCAGCTGGTTGTAGCGCTTCACTGGGGCTAACATCACATTTATACTGAGTGAAATATTCAAACCTAGGACACCATGTTTTATGGCTGGAGCACTACATGAAATAGAAAACATCTAGAATTTGTACATCATTTTATACATATTTCCCTGTAATTCAGAAGGACGTATTTGGGATCGTTGTGAACCTTGGGATCTCCACTAGAATTTGTAATAGGCCTGAGGTTTAGGTAAAGCAGCTACATTTGATGAACCCACATATCGGATCATTGAAGAGGACTGAACAGGAGTGGAGTTTACGCTTGCAGTTGCTCTCCAGTTGGAGATTAGGTACAGAGGTCGAGGGGGGGGGGCTGGGGGTGTTGGTTGGTACCTGATGAAGTTCGTCGGCCGCAGCTTATTGTCTGGGGCTCTGGGTTCATCAGGCGTAGATGAAGCAGGCCTCGTTAGCGAGGGAAACAAAAACAAACAGCCTCGCCCCCGCCCTCCCAAACCCCAAAAACACAGCAAAGTGCTGAGTCGGAGAGACCGCCTCCACCCAACCTTTGTGCTCATCGAGCAGACGCTCAGGGGGGAACAGGAGGGGGTACGATTAATGACCCCCTAATGACCGGATGGGAGGGCATTGGAGGGTGCGAGGGGAGGGGGGGGTGGTGAGAAATCGCTGAGGGAGGCATCGACGCGGCTCTCGCTCAGGTGAGCGGTTCCTGACGGCGCGGTGGGACCGGACCCTGAAGTCGCGACGCAGCGCTTTTCAAACCTCCTCTTCAGCACTACCGGCCTCTGATGGTGATGATCAGCGCTTTCCATGCGGACCGGCGGGCGGGGCGGGGTTATCCCGGAGGGGGGTTATGGGTTGTTGGGTGTCAATCTTCGTGTCTTTCTATCCTCAAGATGGTTCACCTACTCCCGTCTCCCGGTCCCATCGACCGGCCCGGTCCCCCCGCCCACGCCCGGCCAAACACTGAGACAGACACTACAGAGAGATGGACTGATGGGAGGTCTGGGTCAGAGAGGGAAAAACTGCTGTGAGAGGAGAAAAGAAAGAGAGGAATGTTTACCTGGCCTGAGGAGGAGAGAGGGAGCTGAGTTTTTTCTCTTCTCCTCTCTCGAGGCCTCGCAACGTTTTCCTTTGTCTTTCATGAAAAGGGCCATCAAAGATTTTGATGACGCCAACGCTTTGCTTCCTGTGTATATGATTGTCTTTGTTCGCCCCAAGTGTACGTGTGCAAAAAATGTGTATGTGTGTGTGTGCGTGTGTGTGAGTGCGCTCTGCTAAACAAACACTTTTCCTTAGCGAGGCGAAAGTCGTTTTCACGCCACGGTGTGAGCCATTTCACGCTATTGTTTTGTTTTCTTTCCATAAGTTTGCTTAAAACAAACATATTCATGCATACGAGCAAAACTATCAAGTTATGACCTGTTATCTTAATTGTCATGTCTGCTACACCTCTTCACTGATTGTGGCCCATTAGAGAACAGGGGAGGCCCAAACGATTGTCTGCTTCTCTTACTCAAGCTTGGCTCTAGAAGATATCTGGCACAGGATCCTGTAAAGTTCCCATAGTGCAGGTGCAGGGAACCCGGCTCCGGAGAGCCATAGACCTGCATGTTTAAGACAGGGTTGCCTACTCTTGCCGTAGTGGAACAGGACTCTTGAGTAGATTTCACACAGTGGAACACGACTATTCAGAGCACATTTTTCGCAGTGGAACAGTACTCTGTGGAGTACATGTCCGTAATTGAACAAGACCCTTTAGAGTAGATTTCACGCAATGAAACAGGACTCTGTAGAGTAAATTTCACACAGTGGAACAGGATTGTATAGAGTACATTTCTCATAGTCGAAAAGAACTCTGTTGAGTAGATTTCCCACCGTGGAACAGAACACTGTTGAATAAATTTGGAAGAGCAGTCTGTTCCCCTACAAGGCAAATGCACACTGCTCTCCTTGCCCAGATGTGCGGTGTTTGTGCAGGGGTTTGTTTGGTTATGGGGGTAGTAATGGTGTTTGAATAATTCAGCAAATTTCCCCAGGGTTCACTTTTTTCTCCACAAAACACACCCCCCCCCACCACCACCAAACCCCCACAGCCCCAGTAGCCTTCAGTTGTAGGTCCCGACTCAGTGTTCAGTACACAGGGTTCAGTATGAGCCTCAGGGAAATCTTATTGGGCACAGGGCTGGCCAGGAACAATTTGCCCACCTGTAATTATGATAGGCTGCGGAGTGAGTATCTACAGTAGCACCTACCCAGCGATTTATTTTGATTAAATGCTACATAAATCCTGTATTATAAGTCAATATTTTTCAATAGATGCTTTTAAAAGATTCGACTCTTACCCTGATGAAACCGATTCCTTCCTGCGGGCTGAACGAGGCTAACTGGCGCTCACCGGGAGAAGTGGCTCTGAACAAACCAGGCTGGTCACTGTCCACGCATCCAAATGTCCCAAAGAGAGACCAGATTGAGGGGCCAAAGAGAGGCTCATGGGTTCCTCCTGAGGTGAGCACATACAGCGAAACCTGCTGAAGCAGGAGGTGGGCACTCCTGGTCCTGGATGGCGGGTGAGGATAAAGGCCTCTGTTTCCAGTGGTTACCCTGTCCAAATGAGTTAGCCGGCTCTATATAGCAGCACCAGCTCATACATACAGCAAACCCATACAATTCAATGCAATTCATTCAATTTTATATGTATAGCACTTTTCACAGAAGCACTTTGAGACTCTTTATAGAGTAAAACACAGCTGGTACCCAGCCTAATACCCAAAATTGCTTATGAGGTAAGAGACGTCCAGTAGGGAGAAAAATCCTCAAACGGTGGAGAGATAAAACTCCCCAGTGGGAAGAAATCTCACGAGGAACCCAGGGTTAGTGTGGGAGCCCATCCTCTGCTGGCTAGCTAATTGTGATGAAAGTTGAATTGAAGTTTGATAAAAAAAAAAAAAATTAATAATAATTTTTAAAAATCTAATACGATATTCAAGCAGTAGAATTTACATCCAGAAAATGTCAAGGCGTGGATGTATACCAGGAGACAACCAGATCAGGAAAACAGCTGCCAGCAACCAGACGGTGAGGGACAGAACTTGTGTGGGTCATGGACTCAGGGTTAGGGAGGGAAAGTATTCCTGGAGAAAGACACAAAGAAGGAGGTGAGGCACTGAATAGGGTCGGCGCTGTGCAGACACACTGTATAGGTTAGGCACTGTGCAGACACACTGAATAAAACTCTTGTGTCAAGTTCCAGTTTACACTGAGGAGTTATAACCCTGAAGCTATTAGCCAAAATCATGCAGTGTAGAAACAGTCAACGCTCCTCCATCCACTGATTGTATCTTAGACACCATGTACTCGATCCAGGCTGTTCCACTGAAATGCCTCTAATTCAACTTGCACAAAAAGCCAGCACCATGTACTGAACACAAGGCACTGGTACCATGTGGACCTCCCCAGTGACTAAGGCTGTAACTAGCCTCACTGGTACCATAATTCATTTAAGATAGGGACATAGGAATACACGTTTCACATAAGGACACAAGAACAGTCTTTGAGTGTCATTCATCGACTTGTCAGGAAATGAAATTAAAGTGATGTAAATTTAGGCCTGTGTTGAGTAACTGAGGGCAGAAGTTGGCAGGAGAGACGGATTTAGCCCTGTTTGCCACCTCTGCTCTAGTTGGACCAATATTTGCTTGCAGTTCTTCATACACCCTACAGAGAGTGCAGATGGACACTATAGGAATGGTTCTTGAGAAAGGCCACAGGTTGTACCCAAACAGATAGCACCAGGAGGTGACATGTAACGGATATATCCTTGCACAGGGTGGCAGCTCCCTCAGAAGGGCGCAGGAGGGGAGAAGGGGAGGGTGGAGTTCTGTCTCCTGATCAATAGCGTCCATTTCCTCATCGATCAGCCCCTGCAGCCAAACACAATCAAGCAAAGTTTTAATGGCCGCTAGAGCTGAGCCGCCATCCCGCACTGCTGAGCGCTGCAGAGACTGCCCCACCACCAGGCCCACTGCTGCCTGAGCTCTCCTACGGCTCACCTGGATCTCACCGACCCAGGCCGGACAGACAGACGGACTTTGAGTCTGCTGTACTCTCACCTACAGCTCTCCTGATCCTAACAGACATGGGATGGACAGACAGATGGACTCTGAGGCTCCTGTGCTCTCATTTGCAGTTCAGTAATCGGGTTGGTGGTGATGATGATGATGATGATGCAGATGGTCATGATGATGATGAGGATGATGATAGAATTAGTCCAAAATGATGATGATAATGAGGATGACGCTGATGATGATGACGATGATGGAATTGGTCAGACGTGATGATGATGATGATGATGGTGATGATGATGATGGCATTTGTCAGACAAGATGATGATGACGATAAAATGATGATGATGTAATTGGTCAGACGTGAGGATGATGATGATAATGATGATGATGTAATTGGTCAGACATGAGGATGATGATGATAATGGTGATGATGTGATTGGTCAGACATGAAGATGATGATGATAATGGTGATGATGTAATTGGTCAGACATGAGGATGATGATGATAATGATGATGATGTGATTGGTCAGACATGAGGATGATGATGATAATGGTGATGATGTGATTGGTCAGACATGAGGATGATGATGATAATGGTGATGATGTAATTGGTCAGACATGAGGATGATGATGATAATGAGGATGATGATGATGGCATTCATCAGAAATGATGGTGATGATGATGATGATGATGATTTATCAGAGGTCCAAATGAGATGAAGCATCTGTCAGTAACAGCGGTTGGTTCAGTAACAGTATTGAGGGTCAGACTTGGGTAATAACTGCAAATACTTGCAGCACTCAGTGATATCACATCCCAGCTGAATCTACAGAAACACTTTAAAACCAGAGAAGCAAAAGACAGCAGCTCTGTGTCCATTATAGGCTTCCCATCTGAGGCAGGTAAACCAGGGCTGGCAGGCCTGTGGAAATGTAGGGTCCTGTAATGAGGTCTGATCTGAGGAGGAGGTGGAGGTGTCGGGCAGGGGTTTGTGGGGGATCTGGGTTTACCATGGATGCTCTGGTATTGCTTGTGTGCCCCTGTTCTCCATCCCCCAGTTCCCAATAAGGACCTCAGTGGCCATACGGGAAAGAAATCACTACAGAACAGAATAAAAGGGGGAAAGGGGAGGGCAGGTTGACGGAGGTAGTAGTTTTAGAAACAGCTGAATTCTGGGATTGCAGGCAGGGATGTGGTTCGAGGGGTGAATGACGGTGGTAACTCTGGAGGCCCACAGGTCGAGATTGGGTGCCCGGCCGGAGAGCTCAGAGAGAGAAAAAAGCATCATGTAGCAATTTTTTTTTCTTCATCAGAAAGGAATGGATGACATCATTCTTTCAAAGGGCCAAGAATCACCCAGTCTACCTGAGGAGGGCATGGGTTTAGCGGTTGGGGATGTGCAGGTAACTGAATGCTTCTCTCCTGCATGTTTGGAACCCTGATGAATGTAAACAGTTGTTTGGAACCCTTGAGTTGTGGATGGCGCAGCAGTAGGCCTTCGTACATGCCGAAAACACACTGGAACTCAAAAACACGATGCGCGTGCTGGTTCTGACGTTTGTTGTGTGCTGGTCAAACATACACTTTCAGAGTGTCAGTAAATTGTCAGAGCTATTTCTTCAGCTTGTGCACTAGACAGGCGGGGGCAAATATCCAATAGTTGCAGTGGGCGGCTGCTTAATGAACGTAAAGATGACGCGACCACTGCAGACCTTAAGTTCAAGCCCATCTACGATGCCTACAGAAACTCAGACCAGGACCTGAGTGGGGGTGGGAGGGGCTGTTGGGGTTGTGGTTTGGAACCTTTCCGGAACCAGGGTTGAGACCAGAATTCATTATAAGCTAATGGTACATTTTCCTTCGATGAATTATTCAGGCCGGATGTAATATGATCCAGAATGGGACCACAAACTGGACCTGTACAAATAATTAAACATAAAAAACCTAGCATCTGGCGACCCCTTACCTGTCGTGTTGGTCATCGGCAAAACCATTTTGGTGCAGGGAGGCTAGCATAGGGAGTTACTCTCAGCGCTTAAAATGTCCTCACCACTGAAGGCAGTTAGAGACCAGTCCAAAATAATGATGGCCATGATAAAGTATATGCCTGTGTAACTCATCACTGTGAGGCTCCGGCTAATGGGCCTTACCTGTGCTTTTGTGGTGGTATTTCCCAGCACATCCTGGACAGCATATTTATTTCTTTCAGGCAAGGGGCTTGAGAACTGTTGGTCTCAAACCCTCCCTTTACCAGGGAATCTGATGAAGAGACAGCCCAGCCAATCAGTGGCACTAACTGTTCATTTCGTTACCATGGAGAAAAGATACCCAGAGCTGGATTTGTATTTCGGGGCCTGATTTTATGATTCCTGATTGAAGTATTAGATTCTTAACTTAACATTCTAATTCTGAGATGTTGCAGTCGCTGCTGGAAGCAACGGCATTCAAGAACGCTGACTCTCAGTTTTGAATAAACATAAAATAAACCCATCTGGTAACAGTCGAGAAGAGGGCTGTGGGCCTGGTTGTGATGCCCTTTTCAGACCCTGTGTGAAACTCTGCACTGTGGTATAAACCAGGTCACAGTTTGGAGTGCGTATATCCCAAGAGTTTGTTTATACTACCTCCTAGAAGATCAAGGCACATGAGGAAACCAGTGTCGCCATATATTTTAGATTGCCATGAATTAAGAAAGTTTGCGGAGAGGGACAGTTACTGGTGCTATGATCATGTAAAGGCTTAGTGTTTGTAAGTAAACCATCCTAGACGATAGGTATCAGTTTGACTGCTCAAAGGCAAGAAAATAAGGTCTATTTCATCCTAGAAAGCTTAGTTTCAATTTAGCAAGATATAGCCAACATATTAACACCCTCAAACAATGTAATACAGTCATAATTTAGCACAAAACAAAGTTGTGAAATTGACACTAGAAATAACTTCACTGTTCAAAGCAGGCAAGCCTAACTAGTGACATAATGGCAATGTACAACATGATCGCAAGTCACTTGTTAGTGGTTATGCCAAACAGTTGCAACAACACTAATGGCTAGCTAGCTACAGTAAATCAGCAATTCATCTTGA